>CAJPEV010001433.1:0-66127 GCA_905338385.1 Darwinula stevensoni
CAGAAGAGTCTCATCCGTCAGACGTGGGACCGAGGGCGTGAGGGCCATGGCGGCTGCCGGGGATCGCGAGACCCCGGACGCTCGAAATCAGGGCCTCGGAACGGTATCTCAACCGTTCCGTACCGGTATAACGTTACGTCTTGAATATAGTTCCGTACCGAAACGTTCCAGTTCTGTATTCCAATAAGTTCCGCTCCGTTATAGGATTTAATAGCGTCATGGTTAGAGTTTTAAGAAGAATAATGAGAGGACTAGACTACTATGTAGAGTAAGGCGTATAAAAACCAAGACACGACGCAAAAGAAAAGGCCACAATGCACTTCTTTCGCCCTTATAATTTGAGCCGATGGACCCAGGAAATATCCGTCGAGTATCGGACATCGTCCAATTAACTTTACCGTAGCGGTCATTTTGACCGCTCGCTGTTTTTAAATGCACTTTACTCCGCTCGATAGGCAACTAAAGGCCTGCGCATTTTCCACTTTTCCTGTGTCTAAATATTCAACATCCTGAAACAGCAGTAGACCCAGGGCTGCAAAATTCTCCTATAGTTGACCGCTCTGGTATACCAGAGCGGTCACTTTGACCGCCATAGAGAAATCCATGTATTTGGCTCAGCGAGCAGCTCCCTCATCTGTTCCCACGCGTTCGACCTGCTGTGACGACGCGCCGCTGCTCGAAGCTGAGCTTCAGAGCAACGCACACGTCTTGCATCTGATAAAACAGGATGCTTTTCTCAGACGTGCTGAGTTTTATTTACGGTCCAACCAGACCGAGAAAACAGCGGATGCCTGCACTCGCCTGAAGCCGACTCTGGGAACGAAAACGGAGTCGATCCTGACGAAAATCGATCCGACATCGATGAGGTTCTCGGAGGGAGAAAGTTGCGGCAACGGCGATGACGGCGACAATGGGTGGATTAAAGGGATTAAAGGTTTAAAGCTCCATTGCGCTGTAGTCAGTTTCATGCAATCCAGCCATTGTCTTTTTTAACGTTCCACACTTTTTAAAAATGTTGAACCTGCCACTTTTTTTCCTTCAAATTTAACCCTGTAGACCATGAACATAGTGAAAAACCATGTCAGAATAATGCTTTCACACGACTTTTAATGCGGCGGTCAAAATGACCACCCTGGTATATACGTACCTTCAGTAGTTCTGGTGATAAAATACAAAATATATATTCAACTGAAACATTCAATGTACTGGGCGCCATTGCTCATGATCGATGGGATAAAAGTTCTAAAACTCCAGAATTCAGGAGGAATTAAGGAAAACTGAAGAATAAGTGAGAAACATGATGTCGACGCGGTGAAACAGTGGACTCGGTGTGGACAAGGCATCGTCAATCGGCCGTACACCGTGTGTCGATTCGGCCAGACAAGAAAAAGTCGCCGCATTTTGAATACACGTTCACGAAGATGGATAACGTCAGCTGTGCGACACGGGCGCATGGCTCGCCTACAGTAGATTCGGTCGTGCGCAATTGAACGTGCGGGAAAGTAAGGAGTCCGAAAATGGGAGACGCGCAAGGAAGACCTGGCGTCTGGCGTCTGGCCTCTCCGTGTACGAAAGCCATCACGAACTGCGTATGGCCGAGGCTGGCGCGCCCGCGACGGCCGCTTGACGATAGAGCATCGACGACGCCGCTCGCGCCCGTCGAACGCCGCGACCCCCGTGACCTCCCATCGGTCCAGCCTCCACGCCGAGATAGGGACGCGAAGCCGCGATCGGTGCCGGAATCCCGCGATCGGTGCCGGAATCCCGCGATCGGTGCCGGAATCCCGCGATCGGTGCCGGAATCCCGCGATCGGTGCTGGAATCCCGCGATCGGTGCTGGAATCCCGCGTTCAGGCGTCAGACCGCCCGACGTCTCTCGACCTTCGGCCGCCGAACGTTACACGCGCGCAACGCGTGAACTCGCACGATGTAATCGAGCCACGCCGCCTCCCGCGTTGCGTCACAAACACACGATGCAACCACGAGATCCAGCGCGATCCTACACAGTCGCTTCGTTCCTTTCGCCACGCAAAACAGTCTGTTGCGTTTGCTCTCTGAAAAAAATCCATACCTCAATAATTGCGTCAAAGCCGTTATTTTCGTCCTCGAATTGCTGGTCGTCTTCGAATTGCTGGCCAGCCGCAAGATCTCCGCATTAGGGTAAAACGGTGTTCGGATTTTGCCGTTTCAACTCACCTCATCTTAAGAAGTAGAGGCCTCAAATCTTAAAAATCTTTAAAACAGTAAATTATTCTACTGCATATTCGGCGCAGAATTTCGTCTATATTTTAGGCAGAAAGATCGTGAAATTTTCTGAGTTGGTACACCGGTCATTCCATATATATATATATATATTATAATTCTAGAGCAAAAAATAGAGCTAAGATCGCCGCATCTCGGCTTAGCCAAGTAAATTCCAGCCCGGGAGATTTAAAAAATCCGGATTGTGCAGGTTAACCCTTTCACGTTCGAATTTTTTCGAGCAAAAAAAAAAGAAAAATATGCCCTTTTTTTGGTACTCTGCCGTAGCAGTCGCATGTTGCACCGCCAGAAAGCAACACTGAAGAGATCATGCGCCTTTGAGTTGACTGCACGCAGCAAAAGTTTCGAGGTATGTGTACCATATCTAAAAAAAAAAAAAAAAGCCATCATCATCGCCAAAAAATTGCCATCCACTGTAGTGGACAGGTGAAAGGGTGAAAGAGTGAAAGGGTGAAAGAGTTAAACTGGAAGCATGGGAACTCGTCCCCACTTACTTTTCATTTCTGCTTCTACTGCCAGGCAGTCACGTGGGGGGCTGAAGCCCGCAGTGACGTTACGTCACGTCGAGCATCATTTGCGTGGGTGGGCCTTCACTTTCGACTGCATAGGGCCTGTCACTTATACAAAATATAATGTGCAAGTTGTACAATGATGCGTCCCGCTTCTGGCCTTGTGATTTGAGGCGGGAGACCTCGATCCGATAGGCTGAGTTGACATTTCGGCGGGGGGGGGGGGAAAGGAGGCACCTTCGCATCAGGATTGGATTATCACGGTTTTAAAATTGATATGGCGCTTTTTCGTATCTTTGCAGGCTTTTTTTTTCAAAACTTAAAAAACGGACGATCCCCGAAACTCTGCGTGCTTTTCTCAGATCTCTGCGTCCGTCCCTCGATTGAAATCAGGGTACAATGCCTTCGGGCAGCCGAAAGGAGTCCTTTGAAGAGGGCTTCACCGATCTCAAAACTGCATTACTCTTTTTTTTTTAAATCTTGTTAGAGGGAAGGAAAGGAAGCAGAGCAGAAGACTTAGATGTGGCTCCTTTTTTTTTCAATAATAAACGGAAAGTCGTGAGGTGCTGTGGAAAGTGCGTGACCACTCAGGCATTGTCTTGTGATGTGCATTCATCTCTAAATCGCCCGGTGAAAAGAAAATGTGAAACATAAACGTTTGAGAGGAAAACCCCCCTCTCCGTGACCCTGGAAATACAACACGCACATTCCGTTAGCGCTTCCGGCGTAGGAACGCACACGCCGGGGAAAGCCACAACAGATGACGAACAGCACTAAGGAAGAGATTCAACGATAGTGAGTGGATTTTCCATGAGCCACTGTCCGTGCTGGAGATTTCTTGTGAAATCGAACGTTGTCACAAACGAAGACAGTTTGACCACGTCAGGATCACCGATCAAGGAACCGCAGGAGTCTCCCAGAATCGGAAATCCCGAGGACTTCTGCACGATGCACGAAACCATCTTTAGACGCGGCTGCGAGCATACGGTTGGGTTTTCCACCCGACTGATTGGAGTTTCCACCGGAGTTCTCTCTCCTATGATGCTCCGGTGATGTCTCAGTTTTTTGTTGTTGAAATGGAATCCGGCCTTATAAAAACAGATAATCGTACATGTATTGAGCCTCGAATAAAGGTTCGAGATTTGCTGCCAAAAAGAGGGTTCGTCGACAAGACAATTCATTCGTGACAGGGAGAGGCGGAACTCCCCGCCAAATAAAGGTTTCTGTACATGCACGTTTAAAATTCCCAATTTCAGTTGATGAAGTGTACATGCGTGTTGATGAAGCGCTTTTCCTTCGTTTCGCCCGAGTTCCTCCGACACAGAATAAGGTACAATTGTTTCACGGTGGATCGATTCTTCTTGATGATTCTGGTGATTTTTTTATTCATGAGAAGGTTTCGTTATCATCAGCGATCATCAGTTGGATTTCTGAAAGTCAGATGCCGTTTATAAATATGCTTCTTGCAGGCATCTGCAAAATGTTTGCTTATTTCTAGCTCGTTCTTCGGTGCGACGAAATTCAGGGTTGCCATTCTCTCCTGGCCCCTTTTCAGCAGAGTATGTTGTACGTAAGTAAGTTATTATGTACGTGAGTAACTTATTATGTAGGATCGCTTATCGTGGATAGTACTGAATAGCAGTCACCATTATGTTACATAAACTCCATCGCATTGTCGACGGAAAAAGCCATTTCCTCGTTCGAAACGAAACAGGCAGCTCTCGCAACTCTGCATGACGAGAGAATCCTTGCGATTTGTTGTGAGGGAGGCTCGAACGGACGACGTCCAGGTTTGGAAGCGAGAAGCCACGCGTCTATTGCCTGGGCAAATCTGGTCGCTCTTGTTGTTCCTCCGGTTTGGATAAAGGTAAACAGGGTAAGCTAATATATGGAAATCGTGCCTTGAGAGTTACGCTGTTCGTAAGTTGTATAAGGTACCGACAGGTTGTCAACATTATCAACCAGGAGGTGGGGTTGTATGTGCATCTGTATGAGCACTTGGATTGGTTTTCATAAAGACGTGGTAGGAGCAGCCACGAGAATCGACAGATCTGATCGATCTCGGAATAAGATGCTACTAAGATACTAAGATGCTACTCTTGGGATATAAAGTTGCTGGATGCAGTTTAGTACCTAGTTAAACTTCCACGTGCATCGCGCAGGGCTCGGCCTCAATTAGGCATGGAATCGATGAGGTCTTGTGGTCTTGTCTTGCCTGGTCTATATTTTCTCATAGACGAGTGATCGCAGCCTTCAGTTCCTTCACGTTAGCTATACGTTGAAGTGTTGATCGCAGTGTCCTATTGAGGTGTTCCCACACGTGTTCCATGCAGTTCGTGTCAGGGCTCTGAGTAGGCATGGTCGTCTCTTCCAGGCAGTTGTCGCTTTGGCAACGTGACAGGTCGCACCGATTTCTTGAGTGTATCCCAAATCGAGGGAGATCCTAGCGAAACACTCGCAGGAGGTTGTTTGCGAGAACATCAATTTAATGTGCCATAATGAGTCTTCCTTCGCAACTCCGTCCTGTTGCCGTACCAAATTGCGACCCATACCATCACACTACAGTCGCCATATTTAGCCATTGGTTGTAGATACTGGGACTGAGGGTCTTCTCCATGCCCATTCCGTGTGAACTCCGGGGATTAAGACTCACCATTGAACCGAGTTGACCGCCAAAATTGTATAGGCCTCTCTACCACTTGATACTTCCATGCCTATTTGCGGTTAACATTTACACCTATTAGGAGGGGTTAACTTCAAGTCATTCGTTCATTATAGCCATATTTATGGAGAATTCGCTGGGTTATTCGTTGATTCAAACTCACAGCATTGGCGATTTCTGCAAGGCTTTGTCGTCGGTCAGCATGAAAACAATTAAAGGTTCCATGTGTTGTGCAGTGGTAACATGAGCCTCACGAAATTGCATCTACCTTCATGGGTCGGGAATGCAAGGTGGGCTACATTGGCCTGCTAAAGTGAGCTAAGTTCTTGAGAAGGAATACGATGATACCCCAAACAAATTCGCACTGTATTTTCATGGCTTTTCTTCCCTTCAGAAGGAAATCCATGAAAATATGTTCTATGCACCATCCATGCACCTCCCCGAAGAGGGAAGCCTTTATCCTACGTCACTGACCCGGAGGAGGTGCGAGGAAATATTGAAGCGCTCTCGAGGAATGGCATAGATATACCTCACAAAATACATTTTTACTCATATCGTGGGCTATTCAATGGTATGGGAGAGTGGTCGAACTTGGGCACCGCTACGGTTATACAATTTCCTTTTTGCCAGCAATCTTGCTCGGAACAGGTGAAACGCATACCAGAGACGCGTGTCCCAGTGTTGCGAATTTTTAAACCAATGCTTTTACTTAATAGAATTAAAATGCGCTCTTTTTTAAGGGTGCCCAAACATGCCTGCAGGATCGGGTTATTAGGGCAGGGGTCTCAGTTTGGCCGTATTCGCGGAATGGGAATTTTGAAATTCTCTGGTTATCATCGAACTGACAGATTTTTAGCAGAGGAACTGGAATGACACGTGTCGAACATGGCGCACTGCTCCGAGTAGAGATTTTTCTCTCCAATTGGAATATATTCCCTGACACGTGAAGTATGGCAGCTGCAAGTGAGCAAGTCGTCGGATTGGTTTGCCTTCACGATTCTGTCACTTTCAGGCTTGCATTCAAACAGTGGAACAAATAAAAAAATATGTATTCTGTGGTTAGAATAATTTGATATAGGGTGCCTAAAATACACCGAATATTAATTCATAAGAAATGGGAGCAGACGAACAGAAAGTATCAATACTGGAAATATCTGACATCACGGCAGAATTAAGAAGTTGATTTCGTCCGTCTTTCATATGCTGTACGTGTCCACAGATGAATTCCTGCCATTGTGGCAGTCAACGTAGTCAGCGATTAGATAGGCTGTGGAAGATGTCTTACCCCGAAGTTTTTCATAAAAATTTTTTTGAATGGTTTGTAGGAAAATTTTTTAATTATTTATTTCTGAACATAGGTTCTCCTGGCCCGCCTCTCCCGCAAAAGGGGCTGACCATTCAGCGAGGCGTAAACTGCGTGACCTTGAAATTGTCCGAGGAAGTACTTGTACGGAGTCTGTCCGGAGCGTGTCCGTAACCCCGTCACGCGTTTCTTCGTCGCCGTTCTGGAGAGGTCACTGTTGCCACACAGATCCCATGTATCCCAAGAGGTACTTGAAGCTGCAACTCGCATCGAAGTAGGCCCTATCTTTTTGGTGCGGGAAGCATCTATTCGGATTTGTATCTTTGCTTCCACATCGAGAGAAACCGCAGAGAGCGTAGGTGTGGAAAACAGTCGCCCTTCTCCTCAGACGGGATCCCGCGGAAATGTCTAACATGCAAAGTATCGGGCAATCACTGAAACTTGAGCCTCAAGTCCTTTCTTCTTCTCTTTTTAAATAGAATTTCGAACGAAACTTCAGAAGGGCAACTGAGGATGCGAATGCATGCTTCACCCTCGTCTGGAAGAGGACAAAAGCTGCGTCTTAAAGGAAACTGCGAATGAACACGATCACATCCATTTTCCTCTGCATCTCTATTTGACGTCGTTCCCTCGCGTGCCGTTCTGTCAACTTTGGGATCTGAACCGAGAGCTCAACAATTGACACAGTGGGGAATATGCACCATGTAGCTTTCACCTGATCTGATTTCGTAATGGACATTTATGTAAGCGATTTCGATACGGGCCGTTTTTGACTGTCAGTATCACTATCAATGTTTCAAAATACGAGTCAATATGTTTTCAGATATATATATATTTTTAAATATCCAAATTACAATATGTATCTAACCACGAAAGTATCCTTGTGTCGAGATGGAAACGTATGGTTTATCGCACTTTCAGGTAGCTCATATTTTCAATTTATGATTATTGTGTGCATTGTGACAGGAATTTGTCGAAGGCAATCGAAATTCGTTTTAAAGACAGCCGCCGGTTTCGAAAGGAATCTTTATTTTCGCAATTTTAAATACATTTACCTAAAGAGCCTTCCCCTTAATCTTCTACGCTATAGCTGGAACAAAAATTTTCCTGAGACAGTAGAAAGAGCGTGAAGCTTGTCGGAGTGTGAAAGGAAAGTAGGCGCCGACTGACGCCTCGGGAATTTTCCAATGCCATCGCTCGAGTGGAAGATTCCACATCCCTCGAGTGGGAGGCTTCACGTCGCACTTGTGCGGGTGATGGATGGGCTCTGCAGGGGTCCGTATCGATAATGTCGCCTCTTGTCGGCCTCGGATGAAGAATTTCAAACCATTATGAACGCAACTGAGTCGTCAGGGTTCAAGTGCGTCTTAGAACGGAGGAAATTCTAGTACGTGCTCGATGAGTCCAAGTAAGAAAGGACCGAGAGCAATATCATCAGTCGTGCTGTGGTCTCACGGGCAGCAGAGACCATCTGGGGCAGGGCTTTCCAACTTTTTTCACGCGCGACTCCAAAAATCACTTTCATACTATTCACGACCCCATGCACTGGGCGAAGTTAGACAGGCTCTTCCTATGCGCTAAAATCGCAAAGAAAAACGTAACTTTGCATTTAGTTGCCGGTTCGTGACCCCTGGGTTGGGATGCCCTGATCTAGGGAGAACTCAAAATTTTAAATCAGGAAAGAAACAGGCGTTTTCATCACTTTATAATCAATAATATATAAAGAAACTTGCTCGGCGAGGCACTCTAATCCGAAAAAATCATGAATGGAACCAAAACCAATAATTTGAGAGGCCAATCAGGGCGATGCAGCCCTTAAATCCGCTCAAGTGAATATCCACTTCAGTGAAATCCGGCTCTAGACCACTTGATTAGAGCTGGATTTGATTACGAAGCACTTCGTAAGTCCTTGATCACATATCAAGTCCACTCCTGTGAGATGATGCAATTCGTTTACCTACAGAATGATATTTTCCAGGGATAGATTACCAGAGTTGTGACATGCTACTCAGGGACTTTTTTTTTCCTCCGGTCTGCTGCGAGTGAAGAGAGGTGAACTGGCTTGGGGTCTCGGAGAAGTAGTCAAGAATCCGAGATTTTTCAGAGGGTCAGTTCTACCTCGGCAACAATATTTACCTTGATGCCTGAGAACAAGCAGAGTAACGAGTGCAAATGCTTTTTTTTTTATCCCTTCGAGAAGCGTGGGACGCCGGTACTTCTCGATTGGATATGCGAGAGTCAGTGGAAAATCTCTCTAGTTTCCGGACGGCAAGAAGGGTCATACCGTCCGCGTTCGTAGAACCTTATTTTGCTTCTTAGAACAGCTCACAAAAGGAGGAAAACTTGGTTCGCTCTGTTCGGTCGATAAAGCCAAAGCCTTAGAAACCCGATTTCCACCGCCTGGACTGTGGAAAATCGTCTTCTGTTGGACTCTGAAAGTACGAGGGCAAGGGGGGGGACAACGCTGCATAATCAATACTACATCAGATTATTGATCTCCCAACAGTCAAATTAAATAAAAGGGATACCCGACCACGAAGCACAGGATATGGCTCATTAATTAAAGCAAGAGCAAGAATGGAGATGTGCCACGAATAACTACTAGGGCGCCATCTCATGAAAGAAAACTACAAGAAAACCATCCAATAACCTGGACTACGTCGTTTTTTCCCTTTAATGTCACCGTGACCATAAACCACATACCCAATCGAGAATATCAGTCTCTTAGCGTGCGTTGGAAGAGAAGAACGCAGTGGCTTCTATCCTGGAGCTGTTATCCATGCGATGATGTCATTGCTTCCATCGCTCTTGACCTGAGGCGTAGCAAAGCACTTCAGAGTGTCGGTATCCTTAATGCTCATGGGAAAAGGAATCATGGTTAGTTTCCAAGTAATGTAGGTCTTCTAAGTCAGATAAAAAAAAGTCAAATGCGTCGCGTCCTGTATGAGACCGTCGAAAGCGGGCATAAGGAAAGTCGTATGCGTCGCTGTGCTACGTGTCGGATTTTGGGGGAAATCGTGTTCGACATAAGGAAAGTCAAATGCGACAGTCGTGGGGCCAAGATCCCTCGGTAGCGTCAGGCGAGAGATGCCCTCTCGTTGTATTTCCGTCGCACAAGGTTTCATAAACAAATTCACATGTGCATTCACGTTTGACCTCATCATTGCATCTATCGTACTGGCATTTTTTATTTTAAATCATGGAGAATGAAATCTCTCATTCGCAAGTACAAGTATCCAGATCCAAGGCAAATGCGTGTCTCTCATGTCTTAGGACATCAGGTAATAAAGAATCAAGTGAGACATGTTTGCTGGATGCTCAACTATGAAGAATAGTATATTTGACATGGTAATCAAGTGTGGCAACCCAATTTCATAACAATACATCGTTTACATCTTTTTCATGGCGATACGGTTCAAGAACCGACCCTGATAATGACAGCGTACATTATTGTCGTCTATTCTTTCAGTCGATAACTTTCATTCTTCATGAGCTGGCATGAAACGCTGCCGGTACAATAAATGCAATAGTGACGTCACACACAAATGCATTGGTGAATTTGCACTTTAATCTGCATTTGAATTTGCACTACGGCCGAGAAATTCGACCGTCGCATTTGACTTTCTTCACATCCCTAAAATCCGACATCCAATACAGCGACACATTTGACTTAGAAAAGCCATAAACACTGGAGTCATGAGATGAAGGTGCAGCTGAAGGCAGCAGATTCGTACGGGTGCGTCGCAACCCATGGGTGATGGGTCGAGAAGCAGCGGGGGACCCTCCGTCCTTCGTCGCGTGTCGAAGACGCCTGCAAGAGTCCTCATGAATTGCATTACGAATCAAATCAGACGATGAGAGCCTTCCAATAATATTTAATTCGCCGTGACTGCGGCACGAAATTTCAACCATTAAAAAGGGCAAAGTAAGGATTCACTCGAGAAGATTGGATGTTTTCTTTTTGAATGACGAGTTAACGTTGGAAGAGTGTAGGATCGGCTTTGGTATACCAAAGCCGATCCCACAATATTTCCATTACATTTCGGCGTAGGTGACAGTATTGCCTTGCTATTGGAGGACCGACTCACCACCAAAGCTGCAGATCAGATCGGAGTGCTCTCAGATTTGTCACATTTCCATCCAGGATGGACCGAGAGAAAGGGTGACATGCACCGGATCCGTTTAAGCTAAACTAATCCGATCTCACAATGGTCCCCTATGGAACTCAGTTTCACAGAGATGAACTTATTCCTATAGACGCCCATTATGAAAACGAATCAGTTTGAGGTTAAACGAATCCGGTGAATGTCACCCAAAGAGAGATAGAGCAGAGCTGTTGCCAAACGACGCGACTCCACTATATCGGGGACATGGCGCAGGAGTGAGAATCCTACGTAGCTGCTGCGATTAGCATAGACCCCCAGCCGGTTTCCGTTCTCCGTATGCTTGCCTCGGTGCGGAGAGACTCGCAGTTCTCGAGTTGGATTCGAGACGTGCCACGGTGAAACCCCTCTCCAGTCAACACCTATCAAGTCTCAAACCAGTCGAAAGGGTTCGAGAGGGAGGCTGATGTCTGAAGGCAGACGGGAAGCCGCATCGCGCATCGTTCTTGGGGGGGGAAAAAAAAAGGATTCTCCGATGACTTGGCGTGTGGGAAGGCCATTCTTCAGGGCTAATCTCTCGGGGCTACGTCCTGAAAGCACTTTCCTGTTGATTACAGTGGAATTCTCGTCGACTCCACAGCGAGAATCCGACAGGTAGATTCCATTCAAGAGGGAAAATATCTGAGCTATTACTCTACAAGGAAAAACTCTCTTGCATCCCAAACGTTTGAAAGCCGTTGTTCCGCTCACGCGGGCGAAAATTTCGAGCAAGTTTTTCTCGAAAAAAAGACAAGAGTCGATATCAGAAAGGATCGGGATCAAGCCCCGTCGAGTTCCTGCCAACGGCACACGAGCCCCCATCGGAGACGCGCTGACTCGCTGACCTGGGACCCTTGCCAGGACCTCGTCGAAGAAGATTGCACGAAGTCAGTCTGAAAGGGACGGAGTCTCTCTCGCGAGTCAATCCGCATTTAATGAGCCCGAGGAAAATGCTCTGTATAAAATCGCTGCCGAAAAGAACGCATTCTGGGCGGGGCCTTTGCCAACTTGCCATATCACGCTAGACCGGTGGCGCTCCTTTCGATTTACCTTGTAATAAAAGCAATGAATGAAGCATGAAGCAATCTAGAGGGAATCTGGCATCAAAACGCAATGAGCAAGGTCCAATCAATATTCATGCCCACTCCAGATTTACGATAGAGGACTCCAGTATCCGGGAAACCTTGCGGGAAGCAAGAGTTCTGCTTAAATTTAAATGTAAAAATGAGACAATTCTATCCTAATTTCTCGTCTCGATACTCGCATATGGATGTTTTAATATATAATGAGAATTGATTTTGGGATCATAAATTTTACTTGTCCTCTCCGTGGGGTATAAAAAAAACTATAAGGGTGGGCCTCAATCCTACTCCCAAGTCAGACTTGCAGTCGCTAACAATTGATCACTTCTGGCAGCACCTCTCGGTGGACAGACGACCAGTCGGTTCAGTCGGTACCAGTCGGTACCAGTCGGTACCAGTCCCGATGGTGTCTGACGTCAGGACCAGTCACGGCGGCGATGTTGTTCTGATCCGCGAGAGGATTCTTACAATTACGGGGATCGATTCCGTCTTCACCCGTCAGCTGCTATTAATCGTTGCTCAATCGATCCGATGGCATTTTTCTTCCCGGAAGATGAGCTTACATTCTGTGATGCCCTCATAGATCATCGCCATCTTTGCTCGCATATTTCTAACGGTTGAGGGGAGCGACGTGTTTGTTAGCAAAGTGACTTCACGACCGAGAACAAGCAAAACAATCCCAGTCAAATGACTGCAGTCTAGAAGGAAAGCCGAATGACCTTTTGTAAGGGCCTTGGTAGGTTGAGTGCTCCATCTCGACGCGGGTGTCAACGCGTTCGGAAATCCCTCTTGACTCCCGGAACCTTGGAAATCTACTGCGTCTTTCTAGAGCGCACCCTTGCGATGCGAGTGGTGGCGGTTCTCGGGCGGGAAGAATTACGGCGTTACGGCGTGTGCGCGCAGGAAAATCCAAATCTGGGAGGACGAGGTCCACACGCGGTGACACGCGTATATAAAGACCGGGAAGCCGAAGCACCTTTTCAGCTCTGCTCTCTGGATCTTCTTTTTCGCATCTGGCTGCGGCGAGCAAGGACATGAGACTCCTCGTCCTTGCTGTGGTTCTCGTCGGGGTGAATGCCGCCATCGGGGTGGATGCCGCCGACGGGGTGGATGCCGCCGTCGGGGTGGATGCCGCCGCCGACGAGGTTCATCCTGACGTCCTCAGAGGTCAGTTCCGCCGCGGCTGTCTCGGTCGAAAGCCTCGTTCTTTCTCTCGGCTTCTTTGTTTCCTTGTCGCTAGGTTTTCTCTTCGTTCATGTTTCTATGTTCGCTGATGTCCTCATCATTTATTTAAGAGCCTTTATTTTGACATCTTAGCGATACACCCCTTCCCGAAACAATCGCTTGATTTCTGGAGCCACGGCTCAGCTGCTTGGCTCGGGGAAAAAATCCTTTCGACAAAACGCGAACGCTCATGACCACGACGAACACGTTTTCGGAGGTTGCGCATTTCGTCGCTGTTTGTCAACATGGCCGACCATGTGCACCTAGCGATCTTAGCGGCTCTTGGATTTGTCTCTTCTGTGATTAGTTTCTCACCGTTTCGGTCACACTGTGCTCGCACTTGCCATTAAATTCGGTTTTTAAACAATTTACAAATACTGCACGCTCGGATTTATTCTCGAAACTCTTTGCATTGAAGCATATTATCCATCCAGATATATCCACCAGAAGGTTGCTATGAAAACATGCAGTGATGGCAGCAACTGAGTAAAAGTAACGCGTTACTGGAAAAAAAGTATTTCTTTAGTGAAGTGACGCGCAACAACTTACTTTTTTCCGGAAGTAACTTGTAACGAGTAACAAATTCCTTGTTTTTTTTTTTGGTGAGAAAGGAACAAAAGTTGTTGTAGCGAGTTCTTTTCCACAATAGGCTTTATTCTATCCATTTCCTCATTGCTTCCAATTCCATTGGAAAGATATTGTTATTTAGATATTTTTTCGCTGCTTCTTTCGTTCGTTGCACCAGCCTTCAGGCGATCAATTCGAGCCGACGAAAGCAGGATCTTTTCATTAATTTTTTATTATTAATCTATTTATTAATTATTTCTGAATGTATCTTCTACCATATTTTTTTTTTAGCTTTAGGTTTGCCTGAACGGCAAGCAAATTGCAGGGCAATTTGTTCGGCTTGCAAGGAAAACTTTTCCCTTCGTTCATCTCTAAATAACCACAATGAGATCGCTGGATCTCCATCCGAGAAGAAATCTTTAAGGCTTTAAGCCTTAAAGCCTTAAACCCACTTTAAGCCAAAAAAAATTAATTCAACATAATTAATTCTCGGGGAAACTCATTCGCATTCAACTCTGCCCGATCTCATTCCTTCTCATCCTCCAAATTCGATTTTTTTTTTGGGAGGGGGGGGGGCGGGCTTTTTTCAGATGAGATACCAAACTGGAATAGTTCCGAATTAACAGATATAATCCATCTGGTTCCACATTCCAGCAGGAAGCGGCTAACGAAGCCAGTCTCGACCCGACCGAGGAAATCCCAGCCGTGAGCCAGCTTGGATCCGGTTGCTTTCCGGTTGCTTTCCGGCTGCTTTCCGGTTGCTTTTCGGCTGGAATTTGGGTCTGAATTTGCAACTGCAGTCTAAGGAATTATGACCGTTTCCCGCCGGGATTTTAAAGCGAATGTCGCCATTGCTCTTTACGTCTCTCTCGCGATTTTCTCGTCCCATTTATCATCGAGTTTCCCACAAAAAAAAAATCGAATTTGGAGGATGAGAAGGAATGAGATCGGGCAGAGTTGAATGCGAATGAGTTTCCCCGAGAATTAATTATGTTGAATTAATTTTTTTTTCTATGTTTATTATGCAATAATAGACTTAGCGTTCACGGACTTGCTTTGTTTGCACAGTATTAACAAGGAATATTAATGCGAGCTGCCCGGATTCTGCTAAAATTTGTCCACGCGTAAATGAAAAAAAAAAAAAAAAAAACCGAACGCATCGAACTTTCTTTTAAAATGAAATTTGGGGATGAAGCATCTCGCCGAACACCCTCGAGTGCAAGCTCCGTGATCGCGTGATTGCGTTCCCATGACTCCGTCACTCGCCAGATAGCACGGCAAAGCGTCGAAGGGGGCAGACCGGGGGGGGGGGGGGGGGGGGGGGGAGAACGCTGTGCGAATGAGCAATGTGGATAACTTGGAGAGGGAAGACGTTTTGGCGTCTCGTTAGCACTCGTATCAACGCAGCCGACTTCATTTTTTAGTGTTTCCTTCGTTTCAGAGCGTAAAACTTTCTCGCTTTGGATCTGTGGGATTTACATATTCAAAGTTTTCATGAGCTTTTTTTTTTATTCTCCAAGGGATCATTATTACGGGCTTATTCACGAAAGCCACTCATTCCTTCTTCTGCAGTCACTTTTTGAATAGCTTGTGTTTTCGCACGAACGGAGTCATTTCATTAAATCGGATTTTCAGTTCATGAACTGCATAAATCTGCTCATAATTTATTCCTTGAACTCAGAGAAGGAAAAAAAAATTGTGAACGGCAGAAGGCTCTGAATAGTGGGGCTCCTAAAGGATAGTATAGATATGTCTAATTTATTTTATTCTTTCTCCCTGGGTGACCTTCCATCGAAACGGCACCCTTGACCTTCGTACTTCGCCACAGGATCTTGCGGCAGATGATGCATCTTTCCTGAACCGCCGCCAAGTGCGATGCTTGCACCGGCCGACGGGCTGCCGATAACGCACTGATAACGCACCGATAACGCACCGATAACGCACCGATAACGCACCGATAACGCACCGATAACGCACCACTTCGGAGTGTCGCATTCGTTTCCATCGGTGGTCCTCGAATGCGACCTCCCAGGGCGTCGGCATGAGGAAGTCGTCCTCTGAGGAAGTCGTCCTCTGAGGGAGTCGTCCTCTGAGGACTTGTTTACGAAGCATCGAGAGCATTTTGCTGCTTGAGTGCGGCTGGATCAGCTGCTGCCGCTCTTCGTACCTCGAGAAAACACGAACGCAATAAATAGTTGGAAGTTTTAGGATTTCAAGATGTGTTTCACATTTGGGGAATCCCTTCAACCGAATTCTTTTACGAATCATTTCCTAGCGTAAGGACAATGGAACAAACATGGAAGACGTTATCTGTCCTCGTTTCATCTTCATTCCTTGGCTTCTTCCAAGTCTGAATCCACATCGCCATTCGCGACTTCAATGATACGGTCAAGATCCTCCCGTACAAAACGTTATTTCGTCGTTGAAACGTTGAAATTCGGACGAACGAATTTCACCGCTTTCCCCCGAATTTCACCGCTTTCCCACCTGAAGAGTCTTCTGACAGGACGGGGGAAAAAAAACGTTTTTTACCTTAGTTTCACCGTCTCAATTTTACCTCGGGGGGAAATTTTTTGTAAGGGCTGTAAGGCAATTTTTTGTAAATTTTGTCAGTTTAGTTTTTCAACGCCCGACTTTGTCTCGCACTTCATGTCTTCCCATTTCATTTCGGATGGGTGATTTTTGCCCAAGCTCCTAATTAAATGAGCTGCCCCCAACTATTTCTTACCCCGCCAAAGTAAGGCGCGAAAATTACGTCCTTGACAAATTCCCTTTTATTTTAAGTTTCAATCAAAATGTTTGTGCAGTTACTTCATTTCATGCTTATTCGATTTCCTTTTTCATCTTGCGTTTTCTTCTTCGGCTCATCCATTCTTCCCTTCAGCTTGTTGATAATGCAAGAGGACTTAGGACTTTCAATTCAAGTTATTCTTAACTATGAATCTATTCCATGCAAACATAGGCTTTATAAGGCTCATCCATTCTTCCTCCCCCCCCCCCCCCCCCCCCCGACAGAGATTCATCACTGGGCATCCGGCAAGTCCGACGGCCGCATCGCGGAAGGACGCGAGCGCGACGCGGCGATGAAGGAGGCTGAGGCCCCAGGGCGGGCATCCTCTCTGAGCAGCGACGTCTTCCACTTCGTGGGGGGGACCATCGGGGACGTCGTGGACGTCCTGACCGCCACCCGCCTGTCGTCCGCCGGCGCAAGGGTATGACCCACTGGCAGCTATGACCTTCTGGTCGACCCGGCTCCGTGTGTGCTCATTGCGTGGCGTAATTTTGCAGGTAAGAGCTGGCAGCAACCAGAAGAACTCAAGAGGAAGCACTCGAGACTTCGCAGATGCCACGCAGCACGAAAAATTCAATCAGTACGTTTTATTTAAAAATGGACACGATTTTTCCTTTCATTTTAGTGCTGTGACTGAAATAATTATATTTAAAAATAGGGAAAACATTGCTCTTGACTTCACACGATTTAGATCTTTCGCATGTTTCACCAGAAGCCCACAACTTTTATTCGAAAGAAAGCAGAGTAAGAAGTCCAAAACCCTTCATTGCAAAGCCGATTAAGAATCGTGTGAGATCGCGCCTCCTAAAACAAGGAGACAAAGCTTCGGGGCGCAAGAATTACCTGCGATGACTCAAAGTGTTCGAAAGCACGGTGAGACGTCCCCTACATGAAAAGCGATTCGTAATCCTCAGTCTGCACGAAGCATGGAATACGTTTCCATTGCACAGGCTTCTCTAGATATAGGTGCACGTATTACGCATCAGAAAGAGAGATGCTTCGTATCCGTCATTAGGAAAAAACTTCCGTGCTTGGAAAACGTCTGGACGAGTCCTGGTGTGAATGTATTTATCCTCATCGGACGAATTGCCTTCCGTTCTTAGTTTCTCAGCTCTCATGGTTCTCTGTTGGAACATGAGTCATAATATCCTTCTTGACGACAACAATGCTCACACTGTGGCTACATGCTAAACTCAAGGCCAACAATGCCACCAATTGAGATCTCGAGTTCGAGCTGGTGTCGCCATGAAGTCCTGCATCCTTGGCTATTTGCCTAGTGGAAAAACTTCCCATCATAGAGCGGAAAGATATTACTCCTCGACGTCGAGTATACTTGTCCTGATGCGATCCACAAGGTTTTCCCAAATAACGACGTTTACTCGACATCCGTGTGCAAATTAGGTCGTGTCTCATCTTTCCCCCACGTGACGGTGATGAGGTGAGTTTGCACTAAAGTCACTCAGTCATAGGCGTCACAACCAGGTTGGAAAGAAATCATGGTGCTTTCCTTTCCCATCACAAATTTCCGCCTTTCTCAGATCTTCTCTCCCTGTTCGTAATCCCAGTTAAACATACTTTCCAGCAGAATCATACGTACCAAAGATACGTTCGAACCATCCCCTCTTCATTGGAATACACGTGCACGTGAAATGCAAAGTGCATACGCAGTACATACAGTGATTATAATGCATATGAGGCATAATGGCGACCATCGAATAAAATTCCGACATGCTCCTCGTGTTTGGTAATTTTCGATTTGTTTAGGACCTTCTGATGCGAACAACCTCAAATATTAGCATATAGCTTCCTTCTAAAACGACGGTGATGGCAAAGAAGACGATTCATCACGTAAATCGTGCGAGGAAAACAAATACCAGAAATTATATGAAGTTATGGACAGTTGGATTGCAGACATTATAATGTGGATCGAGGACAGAGCAGATCAGTTACATGAAGAGTTATAACTCGGGTTGCACCTGCTGATGCAGTTCGCGTCTCGTGGGAACGCGAAAGTGCAAACGCACTCGGTCCCGTCGGAGCACGGCAGTGCGAAATATGGCCGGAATCCTCTATCGGAATGAGATTCTCATATCAGCTGAGGATTCCTGCGGGAGTTCCCTATCCACGTCCGTGTGGGAAGGCCCTTCAAGCCTACTTCTGGCTTGAGAGAGGGGGGGGGGGGGAGTTGGAACCAAAAGAAGCATCACCGACGTCTTCGTGGTGGTGGCGACGAGGGTGAAGCATGTGAGTAAAGATGGAATGCGGATGCGTCTTCCTTGGAGAAGACGATCGCGAAACTTTTCTTGCAATGCTTTCAAATCTTGAGGGGATTGCGCGAGTACTGATAGCGGTTTTTCTGCTTTACGATGAAGGAATTTGTCGGTAAAAAGAAAAATTTACGGTATAAAATTTTCGGACTGTTTGGAAGACAAGAATCCTACATCGAAGAATTCTTGTCAATAGCAAGGGCAACAGAAAGAAGCTAAACCAAGCTCTTCATTTGGACCGTGAGGTTATAAGCAGGACAGTCTAAAGAACGAGGAAAAGCAGTCGGTAATGCAGCGAAGTGCATCGAAACATGAGTGAGTTGTCCTCTGTCTGCCCCCATACCATAGTCCCTTCGACCCCACAGAGTCGGTGTACGATTACATCGAGCGTGAATCGAAGAAGCAAAATACGAACACCCTCAATGTTACGAACGCCATCAGTTCGTCCAAGAACTCAAGAACTAAGTCCAAGAACCCAATCCAACGATCACCGCGAAACCCAAAATGGAGCGTCCAGCGGTCACTCGACGACGCATCCCCGTCGGAACCCCCTCTGCCTCAGCAAGATTCTCCTTATCCAGCAAGAAAGAATCCAAAAAAAGAAATCCAATCACAAGAGCGAGACGCCGAGCCTCCACGACTATAGAACCTTCTCCACATATCCCGAGTTCACACTCTGGTCGAGTTTTGTTTCCTTCCCGCGCATGACCAGAAGAGATCTTGCTCCAAGCGTGGAACGGGCTCGCCAAAGCTTTTCTTACCCCACGTTTCCTTCATGAGGCCATTTCACGTCTCTCTTCTATTTAGCCCCCTCGTAATTTTAATTTCAGCTCGAATTCTTCTAGGGGATATAGTCAACATTGAAGCAACTCGATCCAGATTTGCTCCTACACGTTTTGCGGGGCAGAGCCGAAAGACCAACACACTTCTTTCGAAGGAGCCATTATCCCGATTAAAGTGGGTCTCTGGCTATTGTCCACGGAAATGTCGGAGCTCCCCCTTTCTGTGTGGACGAGAAAAACCCAAAGAGAGTTCGGGCGGATTTGCACTCGGTTGGGCATTCGCATGATAATTTCTCGCATTCGGAATCGTTCCCGTGGACGACCGCCGTCTTGGAAGAACGTATTCGCTGGTGTTTTCGAACCGTAGACCATTTTTCTAACGGTGCAAAATCCCTTATGATGATGCATAATTATTAACCTTCTTGCATCATTGCCCAAAAAGGACAAGAGAGCAAACCAGGCATTTGTTTAATTGACGATATGGGCATTTCAACAGTTAAATGCTTACGTGCGTTTCCTGCGTTGTGTGGGATAAATCTCTCTTTGACGGTGGTGATAAAATGAACAATTTAAAAGTCAGCAGTAACAAAAATTAGGATCTGGAAGTAGGTTGCAAATAGTGCAATTAATTTACCATGCCAGAAAGAGAAAGACTGGTTTAGTTCCAACACAGGCGACACTTGAGAATCGGTTTGTACAATGGGCCTACAGATGGCATTTCAATCGCTTAAGGGCCTCTGTACGACTTGAGAGACTGCAAGCATGCAACTCTTTAGGGACTCTTTTTAAATACCAGAATTTAAATTTCAGCGAAAGGGTAGCACTTTCTCGGACTGTTTTTGGCTGTCACATGCGACGAACTATTCAAGAACGAGGGACAAAGAAAGCACCGAATTCCCGTGAAAACATCGTTCAGTCGTGCTCCATTTGAATTCTTGATTTCCAAAGGTGTCTGCTGATTTTTACAAGACACTAGTGTAAAAGCCCGTGCTCGCACGAGCTGAAACAAGTCGAATTAGAGCATTTCGTGCATGTTTTTCTGCTCTTTTCTTCGTCAGTTTCGCTGTTTCCGGAAGCAGCGTTTTGTTCATGTCATCATGCACGCACATGCACGTCATGCACGTCATGCACGCACATCCACTGACTGTGACTCCAGAACTTCTCTCTTTCTCTTACGTTTAGTAGATCCCGCCGCAGAATAGTTTACACTTCGCCACCTATTTCGTGGCATTTTGAGAGGATCAAAATTTAAAAGAATATGAAGCACTAACTCGATGCTGGCAACTGACGTGAAGCAAACCGGCGACGGGACTGGTAACGCGACAAACTAAGACATAGGATCATTGCCAGCAGTTACCATGGCAACAACTTCCAACAATGAGAGTACGAGGCGATGCCTCGTACTCTCATTGTTGGCTGTGAGCACTTCGAACGGGCAGGCAATCAGTACGACGCACTTCTTATCGCCAAAATTAGGTCCCATGGCGTCAAAATGGTTGGAATTTTTCAACTTTCGACCCGATAATTACCGCCACCACGCTTTCAATCGACACCTATCGCATTAAAATGAGACACACCGAACGAATTTGGAACCCTCGGGAACCAGGCGGAGAAAGGGTTCCCGTCATCAGAGACTCCCAATTTCCCTCTTGTAACAATACTCACCGAGTTTCGCCTCGTAGCATCCTAAAGTGAGACGACTTCAAATATTCAGGCATACATGCTTTCGATCGGAGTTGATGCGTTCCGTCTTTTGGGGAAACTCCGATCGCCCGTATGCAAATCTCCAGCGAGCTCCGCTTCGTGACCTTAAAGTGAGACCTGTCGTTCTCATTCAAGAACCCCTGGATAGAATAGAGGTTTTAAGAGGTTAAAGATTTTGAGCTCGATAGGACCGATCCGACCCGTGCATCGGTCGTGTAGCGAGGTTGACATTCGAGTTCCCAGTCGGGAGCGAGCGAACGCGCGATCTGAGACCTGAAACTCGGAGGACGAAGCAGGCTTTGGACCTCGGGAATCGGGTTTCGGGCCGTGATGTGTGAGGGAAGGCGTTCAGGATGATGCTATTCTTATTGTCGAGATTTGGCCTTATTGCATAAAAATAGTTCGATTTTTTGGACTTTTGATCGAAGAAGTATCGCATCCAGGCATATGCTTTCGATTGACATCTCACTCATGAAAATCCGTCCATCCGTCTTGGAGGAGTTTCTTCGGAATGACACTCTGACACGGACAGATTATCCTCCATCTTAATACATATGTATTATGTGTATTATGTATATGCGGATGAGAGATGGCCGGGCATGGAATTCACGCACTCTCCATCCCTAAGAAAGAGGTTTTACGGCGTATATGGAAATTTTCATGATTTCCCGATATAACTGTCTTGCACGGCTTCCCATGCCAAAGGCACGCTTCGCCACCCTATCTTCTTCCACGGCATGCCCATTATTCTGAACCGTTCCACCCGAAAATGCGTTTCTGCGCCTACCTGCGCGGGTCCCTCCGTCCCCTCTTCAATACGTCATCAGAGGTCTGGAGTTCTCCAGTTTTAGAGGCCTAAGCGGGGCTTCGGGCCGACCACGTCAGTTCAACACGATTCGGCGGGAACAAAGCTCTGTCGACGATCGCTTTCCGGGTCGGGTGCGGGCCACGATTCGAATCGGGCCGATCGAGTTCAAGTCGGAAAAGTCAACCCGTGCTGGCCTCCGACGCGCAGAAAGACAGGAGGACCCGTAGGAACAACGCTCGCAGCGTACTTCTTGGACTTTTGACCCAATGAGTTTCGCCTCCAGGTATCGATTGATACCCCTATTATTAGAATCCTGTCTAGGAGGAACTTCCCAGAGAGACAGACGGATTAGCTTCTCATGTATATGGATAATTGGAAATATAGAAAATACATTTTTAATTAATGAGCTCTATGATGATTTGGTAATTTTCAGCAAACCTTCACTTTATGTAGAGTCGATTGACACCTGACTGACCTCTCTGTCACGTACAGATCTTTGGGAATAAGCGTGACAGGTTCGTATTATATATAAATTAGAAGTAGATAGATAAAGTAGATTTTCGAGTATTCTAATTTTTCCCCATGACGCTTCTAATCACTTGAGGAGTAGAGTGATCTGGAAAAAAAAAATCACCCAGGAAACCTAGAAAAATCTCGGAACACGTACGGCCAACGTTGTTCACACGGCCACGAGAGTTCTCCCGCAGGCGTTCCACGACTGCAGCCCAGGGAATTAAGTATACTCCCTTGTCCGGGCCTTATTTGCTGCGTGACATCCACATTGCTTTCCCGATCGATCAGACAACACGACCGGAAGTCATCGGCAATATTGTGTCACGTAGCGCCGAGCTTCCGGAATCGAATGCGTAGGGGACGGGTGGGGCACCACGGACCTCCAGCTCCTCGACCATCAAAGAGGCTCTCACGAAACCCACGATGTGCGCCTCCACAAAGTTCACTCATGCTCTCTGTCATTTTCTGCTCTCGTTTTCCTTAACAAGAAAAGAAAAAAGAGTAATTTTGAAGGAAAACAATTGAACCATTTGGGAGATGCATAAGAAAGATTAATTTCCTGCAGCAGACTATCTTGTAATTTTGCTATTTAGATAACTTTTGAGATGGTGCACTTTCCATTTAGACCTTTATTTTCCTTTCCAACTCGAGGAATTGCAAAGAAAAAACCAGAGTGGGGCGGTGGATATCGAACTAAGGCAAATTACGTTATATATATGATGTCTGCTTTCTCTCCTGACCAACGTCAGGACCAGGGTGGTGGGCTTCTCCATGCGGAGATCAGAAAGGCATGATATGCCGCAGCATGGAAGGCTTCTTAAATTCTACGCAGGTCCCTTCTCCCTGCGGCTCTCCCCTAACTCTCAGTGAAACATGGCGACGGCCTCATCTCCAGGCCTGTTGCGTACGGTCTTCCAAAAGACGCTTCTTATGCTCGTGTTACTTTTTCATGTTGTGAGAAGTTGCTTCTCCCTGGAAGTGTCTTTCTTTCGGGTCGGTAATACCCTCTCGAACGTGGTGGATATGTCAAGACTGTCGGAGTTGCAGCTCACAGACCACGTTCCCATCTTTGTTTACCTCCGTTCACTGGATTCTCCGGCTTCCACAGAAACATTATCTCGCAGTGGAAATGCCACAGGTGGAAGAGAAGTCAAAGAATATCTTCTCTCTTTCACCTCACAACGAGGTGAAAGGGGCTCAGTGTGTGAAATGAATGAACTATCTCAGTATAGTCCTCTGACAAACATTTTGTTGATCTCAGAAGCTGAGTCGCTCTCGTCCAGGTTAGAGGCAATGAAGCCATTGGAAGTGAAATTAATTCATATCAGCATTGATGCTATATATGAGTTTCTTCAAGACACATCAAGTGGTAGTGTAAAAGAGAAGGGTCAAGACAATGTCGCTTCTCAGGAAATACAGACTAAGCATGGACTTAGGCGAAACATTACTCATGTAGAGCATAGGTCAGTAGGCCTCGCTGTGAAGTCCAAGTTGAGAACTAGATCTGGAAGGAGTGTGTTCAGTGCCCTGAGGACTACATCTGGATACAGTTTATCAAAAGCCACTAGGACGAAACCCGGTTTCAACATGCCAAGTGCCCCAAGGACACATCTTCAATCCAGTGTCAAGACAATAGGCTTATATGGTTGCCTTATTGAAGTGCTTACAGAGTCAAATGGTTCTTCTCTAGTGAACTGGATTCATCAAGGGGATAATGCATCAATACTCATCCAAACTGATCTTTCTAGGTCTAAAAGGTACCCTGCTCTAGCTCTAGTCATTCATGATCCTAGTGATAACCAGCATATATAAAGCCTATGTTTGCATGGAATAGATTCATAGTTAAGAATAACTTGAATTGAAAGTCCTAAGTCCTCTTGCATTATCAACAAGCTGAAGGGAAGTCATGACAGGACCATCTTTGTGACTTGGCTCATGCATGATTCATGCTCATACATGATAACTTCTTCCATATTGTGTACCAGTACCTTATATTCCATGTGCAACAGTTCAATTCATTAGCCAATACCCCAAGGAAGGTTCACTTTATATCGATAGACATTGGTCCGTAATGGGGATGAGATTGAAAGTTGCTAGCTCACAACAATTTGTTGAACATCATCGCATCATAAAATAAATAAGTTTACCTTATTAATGAACCAATGTTTAAAATCCTTTGCTCTTTGGGAAGTCTATGAGCCATTTCAGCAATAAACAAATACAGTCATCAGCAGAGCAAAGAGAAGCAAGAACAATACCATGTTATGTAAATAAGAAATTGGTGTAACTGAAAATTCTTCAACAAACTTACTTATGGGCCACCTTGCATATAGTCATTATTGAAGCATTTGTAATAAGTGGAAGAAAACTGAAAATAGCCTTGGAAGAGGACATACAAGAGGAATTAAAGGACTTGTAGAATGAAACACTTTCAGTTGCAATGCACCATTCTTCCTCATTTCATCAAAAGGCAGATGTCTTTGATGGTGACAGGAAAAATGTCAATTTTTGTCGATTAAAGATAGATTCTATGGATTTTATTCAATGTGCTATCAATTCAATGTGTCTGCTGAATGGGTATTCAAATTGAGACAAATGCTGTTAGAAGATAGAGTCCTAGCAGCTGCTGAAAGATCTGCGAGGAGATGGACTCCTTAGAGATTAGAAAGTTCTTTAAAGTATTTGTCTTAATTTTAATACCCATTCAGCAGACTCTTTGGTAGTACATTGAATAAAATTTGTAGAATCTATCTTTCAACAAAAAATTATGACATTTTACCAGTCACCATCAAAGACATCTGTCTTCCCATGAAAATAGTAAGAATGGTGTATTGCAATTGAAAGTGCCTCATTCTTTGAATTTTGTAAATTGGATTCTTACACATACCCATTTGCACTCACCTAAAGTGCCCTAAAGTCTATTGAAGACATTATCTTGTCTTCAATAGTCTAAGATGGACACCATAACCTAGAATACACTACTCTATGCAGCTTTTTATGTACCACCACATTCTCTGGTGCATGTGAAGTAATAGCCATGGTCATTTTGTTTATAGCCATGTTCCTGGCATGTTGAGCACTTTAACAGGTTTTGGTTTTTCACTTTCCTATTTTATCATCCTTGTTCTCTGTATAGCTCTGCTCTAATTATAAGTTTTCCTAGTTAAAAATATAAAGTCAAACACATTCTTATTCCAGATGTTTGACTTTTGAAGAAAAGCATGTTAAACTTAAGGAAAGTCAATTGCAGCAAGTGTACCACATGTTTGAACCAAGTGACTGCCATTACAGTTCATCTTATTGGCAACCATCAACATCTTAGGATTGGTCCTAGGAATGGTCTACCACCAAAAATTGGATAAGGGAGGCCCAACAAGAAAGAAAAATTTGGGAAAGGAACATTTCAAGATGCCCTTGCATAAGTGTAGCTTCTTGATTCATCAAGTCAATTGTAAAATTAGAACATCAGGTTGCTTCTAGGCTCACAGAAAATAAATGGTGAAAGTACTCAATTGCATGTGTCACAAATTTCATCAATCAACTTCTGGCCGAGAGTAAAGGGTATATTCTTAATTCTGATTGAGAGACAGTTTGGGAGAGACCTTCACCAGTAAAGCCTATGAGTGCATCCTCTCAGAGTTAGGACAAGAAGCCATTCTCACCCCTGAAAAATGTAACCAATTGTTTTGCACGTTCAATCATATATTCCCCTGTCTGAAGTAGTGACATTATGACCAAGCTATTTCTTTCATGATATGAGGCTGTCACAGTTGATCATCTCTATGTTAGATATGCAAAACTTGACAGTTTAGCAGTCTATCTTATTCAATTTTTCAATTGACTACTGGAATTTTCTTCTTTTTATTTTCTTCTCTTGTTGTCATCAAAAAGATAGGGCTACTTTTTTACATAAAAAATGAAATTCCATGTAAAAGGGATCTTTTGACCTAGTATATATACTGAAAGCTGGTTATTTCTGAAGCTTTCCAGAAAAGTCTTAAGAAATCTATGAATTGTTTAGAAAATGAATTTTTAAGCATTCATGAAAATATCTTGTAACGATCCAAATGCTTCATCCTCCTACAATTACACATGTACTTCAACTTCCATGCATCTTGAGAGAAGCTCTTGATTACCTTGGATTGAAGAAAAGAGTTTCATATTTGCTCCAAAATGTTTCAAAATTACCTTTTGACTTACAGATTTTGATTGGTGATTATGAAAAACACTTTAAGGACTACCTGATTTTGAAGTACTTGTGTGCATCATGCAGTAAACCTCATGTGGGACCAGGGATTTATCCTTTACCTGATTTGCATAGTTTCACCTACAAACAAATGAATAAAAAAAAAATTAAAATTTATACCTTAATAACTCCTTTTGAGACTAGAATAACATGCCTGAAGAAGTATAGAGTATATGAGATTTATGTACTCATCTGAAGCACTGTTACAAACTGCAGAAGAAAAATGCCTGCACAAGACTGCCTATCGGAGATTCCATTTTAGGACCAATAGGTCAGCCACTTCAAACTGCTACATGCTACAAATGCCAGACTATATCACTTCCTGACTCATGCAGTGTTTCTATGAAAATTCACATTTAACAATAGAAGAACCCATGGCTCATATCCCTTTCAGAAATGCATTAATTTAAAAGATTTGAATCGCATCTGAAATGGGAATTCATCTTTTGTTTTTCAAGAGGCTAAACTAATAGTGTGCAGTTGGAACAGTTGAGATTTGGAGGCTCATGAGCTTGGGGGTCATTATAATCTCTATGGTCACTATCAGTATAATGGCTTTCTGGGTCATCTAGTATTAACATGGAATTCCCTGTAAAAGATATTCAGCAGGCATTTTATTTTCCTCTCTTGTGTACCTTTTGCTTGGAACAGTGCTTGGGTCTGTGCAAATAAAATTCATGTGCAAATAAAATTCATGTGCTCTAAAATTATTTTGGTTTATTGTTTATTTTTATTCTTATGTCTGTGTAGTCAGCACACCAAAATTATATGAGTCATGAATACTGGAATGCTAAATTAGATCTTAGATTAGATATCGTTCTTTTGTATACTTTCATGACTTCACCAGTCACCAGCCTCAACAATGCATTTTGCCAGCATTGGACTATTTTGTCCACACTCCCCTGGAAAAGCTGCATATCTGCTGACAAACCCTGACACTGCCTCTTTCATTTAATCTGTATCATGAAATCACTATCAACATTAGTATTCCTTCAAAGCAGGAAACAGATGACAGTATGAAGGCATAAAGTCTGGACTGTGCTGAAGGTGCACAAGGAATTCCCCCATTCCTGGTCTGGAAGACCATCACAGAAGAATGGGCAACATGGAGTATTATGTTAGAGCAAAACACCTTTGGTCACAAATCTCAGGCTCATGTTGTGGATGGTACTATGGAAAACAATCCTGAAGAAGGCCACCATAGTATTGACCATTATTGGGGATTCCATTTGGGGTATAATGAATGTGGATTATCATGCTACAGTCCCAGGAGACTCCCTGCCAATTCATTGCCTACTGATGCCTCCACCTTGAATTTATTTTATGATGATTTACTTCCACTGCATAAGTTGGCATTCACTCTCAGGTTCAAAGAAGTCCTTCCACATCTTATCAGCTGTCTTGATTTGAGAGAGAAATTGTGCACCTTCATGTTTCTGGTCCAGAAGTTGCTGATATTTTTGCACCAGCTGACTCATATACATTGCTGTAAGTTGGTGCTACTCCTAACATGCCAGAAGCCTTGCTGCCTTCAACTTGTCATGAACCATAAGATCAGAAGACACTGAACTATAAATGATGCCACACTTTTCAACAGGGCAACAATATGTTATGGATTGATATTGTATGGCCTCATCAATGCTTCTCATGTTCTCTTCAGTTGTCAATGTTGCCTGGCACCCATGCTTGTCAGGAACTCTGTCTCGTTACATGCAAAATGTCTGTATCACCTGCACAATTGACTTTGTGACTTAAACTTGTCACTGTACACTTGATGAATGGCTCATTTCACATTGCTTTGTACTTGTACTTTGTACTAAAATTACTGTGGTTTAGAATTTCATTCGCAGCTTTAAATTGTGCATGTTGCTATCAGTGCCAGCTTCTTGTTTGTATGCGATGAATGTTAAAACTCATACCTTCCTGCAGCAATTGCTATATTTGCATGCATGAGATACCAATGAGTGGCACTTCCAAATAATACATGTTTTAAGGTCAGCTTATCCATATTCGACGCACATTTATTTTTTCTTTCTGATCCACCCTCATAAAAAGTAGTAGATTTAGTTATGCTGTGAGACTGGAAGCAGCCAGATGAGGAGAGTGAAGTATGATCCCATTACTATGTTCTTTTGCATTGTGTGGCAAGAAAGAGGTTGAATGTTCTGGACAGTATATAGCACAAATGGCATAGATATAGGTACAGGGAAGGACCAAGGTTTATGAAGACACGAGGAGGGGTGACAATAAGTTCTAGGAGGTACCCTGTGGACCAGCTATTTTACTTTTTTTTTTTTTGAAAGAGTGAATGGAAACTTTAAGGAGTTGATGGTGAAACAATTTCAGAATTTTGATACATAGTCCTGTGTAGGCAAGTGACAGTGCAATGCTTAAAATTACTCCTGTTTCAATGAAGTCTGTTTCCTTTTTGGCTTTAACTTCCTTGGCATAAAGGGTTATGGAAATCTTCCTGGGAATGTGATATGCATGGGGTTCCCAGCTGAGAGCTACATTTCACTCTGTGGCCGGAAATTTCAGTTTGCTAACCATATGCAAGGAAATGAGTGAAGACATGGATGAAAGAATGTTGGAACAAGATCATTTCTATCATTTTGATAGCACTAGACTGCTACAAAATGGCATTTATTTTTAAGCCATGTGGGCTATCTCTTTCCATCCATCAATTGGTAGATCTTTGTGGCATAACAGCTTTGTTTTCTTGTTGGTTGGCAGAGATGTTATCATTGCTTTTCAATGAACAGAAATGTTTTTCTTTATACAGGAGCTCGCTTCAGTTGCCATTAGTCCCTGGAACTTCTTCAAATCACTTGGACAGAAAGCAAGAAATAAGCCATAGAACTGGTGCTTTGGAACAGCCTGGTAGCGTCTACCGAAACAACCCTTCAATCTTTGGAGTTCGTGGAGAAAATGCCAAGGAATCTTTGTATTCATCAGAAGGAATATTGCAAATTC
Source organism: Darwinula stevensoni (assembly GCA_905338385.1). Classification (NCBI taxonomy): domain Eukaryota; kingdom Metazoa; phylum Arthropoda; class Ostracoda; order Podocopida; family Darwinulidae; genus Darwinula; species Darwinula stevensoni. The sequence continues at coordinate 29,836 of CAJPEV010001433.1, forward strand.
TTGAGTCTTCATTTCAAAGGTTGAGATTTTTTGGCCTTGGGATATCAAACCAGACAAGTATCAGATTCACAACCGCATCTCAGGATAGAGGGGAGTCATGTGACAGCTCTTCGCTCACAGAAACCTTCCAGGTATTTTTTTCCCATTTTTCATTTGCAATTTCTCATGTCAATTGCATGATTTCCCTAGAATTGCCATATATGCAAGTTTGATTTTTTTTTCAGTTTCTTCCAGACATGATATTTAACACTTCTGCCGTAGCAAATGTGAAAGTAGATGCTCTACCAAGTGATGCTGGAGCTTACTACATATGTTTACAAAATGAAAGTGCACCTAATTCCTGGATACACCAGGGGGATGAAATTGGAGTCCGCATTCAAACATTTTCCAAGTCCATGCCTTTATGGTTGAGCCTGCTTTTCATATTCATCCTCCTCCTTCTCTCTGGAATGTTTTCGGGCCTGAACCTGGGACTTATGGCTCTTGATCAAACAGAACTGAAAATCGTGTCTATGGCAGGGAATGCAAAGGAGCAAAAATATGCCAAAGCCATTCTCCCCTTAAGACGCTTGGGAAACTATCTCCTGTGTTCACTACTCCTTGGAAATGTGGTGGTGAACTCCACATTGACTATCCTGATCGATGACCAAGTGGATGGATTAATAGCCATCCTTATATCATCACTGGGTATCACCATATTTGGTGAGATAGTCCCTCAGGCCATCTGCTCTCGCCATGGACTTGCCATCGGAGCTTGGACTTCTCCACTGACAAAAATTGTGATGGTCCTCACATTTCCGCTGTCATTTCCTATCAGTAAAGCACTTAACTGGGCCCTTGGTGAAGAGGTTGGAAATGTGTATGATCGTGAACATCTTAAGGAACTTATGCGGGTGAGTGCTTTTTTTAAGAATTAAAGAAAAAGTTCTGCATGTGGATAAGAAATTAATAATAAAATGGTCTAATTTACAGTATTGTATACCTATTATGAGGCAACTTCACTTTACTTCATGTCTGGGATTTAAAATTTTTCTGAAATAGTCAGTTCTTCTATAAAGAGCTGAAGAAGTAAGATTATGCTTCCACGAACAATATCTGTCGAGATGACTGTGCACAAATTACTCCAGAATCAAATATGGTTGCATCTGCAGATTTTTAAATCCCAGAGTACTTTATCCATCATTCTTCCATTCCTCTTAAAGCAATGCAGCATGAATTTAATAAAACTATCTTGCTGTATGGATATCATCTTATAGGTCAAAATCTTTTTATTTCAAAACTAGGTGAGCAAATTTAAGGATATTGAGAAGGAAGAAGTAAATATCATTTCTGGTGCCCTTGATCTGAAGAAGAAAACTGTTGCTGATGTTATGACCAAATTGGAAGATGTCTTCATGCTTCCGTATGACGCTGTCTTGGATTTTTCTACTGTTTCAGAAATACGAAAACAAGGCAAGTGAATTCTCATTATGTAACTATCATTATATATTTAACTCTCTCTGACTGTAACACTGTTTTCTACTGCAGGTTATTCACGTATACCCATCTATGATGGGTCCCACAACAACATAGTATCAGTGCTGTTTGTCAAGGACTTGATGTTCATGGATCCTGATGACAACAAACCACTAAAAACCTTGTGCAACTTCTATAAGAACCCTCTCTTCTTTGTGTATGAGGATACAACCCTTGATGTCATGTTCAATGAGTTCAAAGAAGGTAAGATGTCGAATGATTTTCCTTGTTTATTACTGTAGTTTCTGTTCTAAGTCTAAGAAGTGCAGTTTTGATGTGTTGGTCCTCCCTCAGGCAGTAAGGGACATCTAGCATTTGTGCAACGGGTTAACGCAGATACTGAGAAGGATCCTTTCTATGAAGTTCTTGGGATTGTAACATTGGAAGATGTTATTGAAGAAATCATTCAAGCTGAAATCATTGATGAGACAGATGTATTTAGTGAGTTGATGCATCCTTAGCTTTCCTTATCACTTAAGAAGCTTGATCTCCTCTGGATGGTGTTTATCCATGAGCACCTGCTCTGCCCCGCTCTGTAGCTGACAATCGCACTTGGAAGAGGAGGATGCGAAATGAGCTGAAGCATGATTTCTCAGTTTTTGCTCAGCAAAGAGAGACCCATCGTGTTCGGATGTCACCCCAGCTTGCTCTTGCTGCCTACCAGTTCCTTTCAACTTGTGAGTGGCTGTATAACACATTTTGAGGCTAATAGGCATGCTGAGAACTTACATCATCATCTGGTCTTTTCTCTCTTCCTGACAGCTGTTGATGCTTTCAAGCCCTCCATGATTTCAGACAGGGTCTTACGTCAGCTGATCAACCTTGATGTGGTCCGTCAGATAAAGATGCCAAAAGAGGGACCTCCAAATCCCAATGATAACTCCTTCTTCATTTACCAGCTAGTATGTATAACATTACTTTTTCCAAAAACTTCTCTTGTCTTTAGCAGATTGAGAATTCAAGATTTTATTTGCTTTCACAGGGAAAGCCAGCTGACTATTTTGTGCTCATCCTTGAAGGCAGAGTGTCTGTAATGGTCACTCAAGAGAACTTGACTTTTGAGGCTGGTTCCTTTGCCTACTTTGGTGTCCAGGCACTTGCTCTCAGTGAGCTTCTACTTTTTTTTCAAATTCAAAGGAAGATTGCATAATATATTAGACTGTGGTGAATGGATTTGGTTGTGGTGTCATTGTATAATTCTCTCAGGTCCAGATTCAGCCACATCTGTTAGTGGGCCTCTACCAGGCAGTCAGCCAGCAACACCAAGCATGGCAGGTCGAAAATTTTTGGGTGGAGTCCCTGTGAGCTCAGGTACAGGCTCATCTGGCAATATCCTGTCTGCACTCATTCAGGAATCCCCTACCAGTGGTTCACCTCATCGGTTTTCTAAACCACGGCAAAGTGCACAAGTAAGCCTGAGCATACCCCTGTAACTTACAGGTTGCCTTTCTGTTGGAGACAATGGGTTTGAATGTCCTCTTTATTTTCTTCATCCCCAGGCCTCGTTTTTTGTCCCTGACTACACTGTGAAAGCTGTGACAGATGTCTTATATCTTTGCATCAGGCGAATGCTATATCTTGCTGCTTGGCAAGCATCCATGCTCTACAGTCAGAAGAAAGAAGAGGAGGCTGAGCAGATTGAGTCCACCTTTGAAAAGGTTTGTCAAGTCAGGAGAACCACAAATGAGAATGCAGTACTTTAACTTTTAAGTGAAATCTTGATGAATTTCTCCTATTCAAACAGATATTGCAAGATGCAAACCCACATGCATCACCACGTTCATCATTTGCTGCATTGGAATACAGGAAGTCATTCTTAGATTCCAGTTCCAGCAGTGGTCAGTCACCCATCCCCACACCTTCTCCACCATCAACATCAAAAACATCTGAGAAACATGTAACAATTCAAGATACTTCCTCGGACAAGAATTTTGATTCATTGCATTTGAAGAAGAAAAATTTACAGGGGGAGCCTGGCTCTGAAGATGACACTCACCCCCAGTCCTGACAGTCAAGCCATGACTCTCTTTCTCTGTTATCCAATACCTATGGCAATCAATTCATCCACTGAGCCCCTTGACTTCCCTTTCCTCTTCTATATCTTTCATTCATCCTCTCTCTTGGCATGAATACACATGTACTTTCTTATCTCTGAGCTATCCCTAATCTGGCTGATATTGGAAACCATGCATCTTGAAGATGTTGAATTGTGTCTTTGCTAATAGGCATAAGCTTATATTTGAAGCTTCCTTGTAGGACAAATGGCATTATTAGATGATCCTACTTCAGTTTGTGTATCTGATAGGTACATCACATAATGATGCCCCTCATCTAGAAGGTCTTGGATGACATCATTGTGCATTATTAGAAAACTTCAATTGTGTGGCTTGATAGCAGCAATGATGATCTGATGACCTATTTTGGCAGGTATTATAGTTGGCATGTTATATGGAGTTTCATCATCCTATGAAATGAGAGGATGAAACAGCATTTTGTGTGGTTTTTGTCATCTCTTTCCACAGGATTATGTATACAATTCAGAATGTATATCTGCATCAAAGTAGTGATTCCAGCTAACTTACCCACCTTAAGAACATCTGGTTGAGAGAGGACAGCCTGCAGATCTATTGTTGAGGTTCTGTAGGTGTCTGACACCAAAAGAAATTCATAGCTGATATTCTGGAATGCCTAGCATGTTCCACTGTCGTCAGAGCCATGATTTCAGCTGGTTCTACGGACCCATTGTTTCTTCTGTCGTGTCACCTAGGTCAGAAGCCTCTTCCATTGCTCAGTATGGTACTAGGCTTATATTACTCATGGCAGTAGCCAGTAGCCATTTTCCTCAGGTTTATCTTTGCTCTCTTTGTCATGGTTTATCTTTGTCTACATTTTTTTATTATTTAAACTTCCTTGAACAGGATTCCTTCATATTCTCTTTCTGAATTCAGATTTTAAATGCTGCATGTCCTTTCCATCTTATGCTTCTTTCTTGTGGTCTCTGTTCACTTGCAGACTTGAAGGCTGTTCACCAAATCCCAAGTCCCTGTACACAGTGAGCTGTTCACACCTGAAATGCTTGCTTCTTCATCATCTGGAATGCATCTTCAACCTGGTGCTAAAACTACAGCAGGATTAATGCAGCATTCCATTTTTGTGCTATTTGAGAAATAATTATTTGCTAATGTGTCGCACTCACAATTTCATTTTCAGAGGTTGGATAGGGTTTCCCTCCTTTTTCAAGGGCTGCCTGCATGCCAATGGGAATAAGTCTAGTGGGATGATAGCATGCATGATGGAGATTGCTGCATTTGCTGCACCCTTACCTACAGGCCTTCTCTCGGTTGAAAAAATAAATTGTATTAATATGATCACTGATGTGAATTTCCTGTGATAAGGATGTAAAAAAGTACTGGAACTTCATCAGCTAGATTAAATCAGTGCAATCATTGGGATAAATGCTTTCAAGTTTTTTTCTTTCTGTTTTCATCTCCTTTCTTTCTGTTGGATAATTTTTTCCTGGTGCATTTTCCCAGTTGCTTCTGAAACCAGTGTTGATAAGTCTTAAATTGAAGTACCTGAAGATTCTTGCTGACACATGTGGCATTTAATTTTTTCTGCTTTGTTTACAGATTATGTTATCTATATGGATATGATGTTTCCTTTATTCCTTTGTGCTTCCATCACATGACAAGGCTAAAGTTATTTTCTCTGAGTTTTTCCCCCATATATTCTGTATGGGCACATTTGTCTTTATCCTACCTTTGCCACCTTATCTAATATGAATGATTCCTGAGTTTTGGAATGTATGAAGTTGAGCAAAATTTTCCTCCTGCACCGGTTCAGGCAGTGTCAGAAAATAAGAAATTGTTTTAATTGCTTCACTCTTTATAAGCCCCTTCATAGCTCTGCTATTGATTTCATGCATTTTAGAGGGTATGAAAAGTTGCAATCAAGAATTTTTGTCAGTGCAATGATGCGAACATATCAGGGGTGAAAAACACTGGGTTGTCGAAGCTGGTTTGTGATTCATCTGAAAATATTTTCCTGATCATAGAACCATTAAATTATCGTTATTGTGATAGATGCCAGTTGTTGAGGTCAGTACATATTTCCAGGTTTGATCACTCAAGCTCTCATTGTAACATCAAAATCTGGTGCTCTTCATAAAAGTGTTATTTTCTCTTTTTTTCAACGGTGCACCGGTGGTTTGGTGTCTGGGTCATTGAATGAAAGGTATGTTAAAGAAAGGCATTCATTTTCACCTTGAGAGGTGATGGGGTCCAGTTAGGTATAACCTAGTTGCTGATGAAGAGGATCTGGCATTGATACCGGTTTTTCGATTGGAAGGAAGGGAATTCTTCTGGGTCATGTTCAGGATTCACCGTTAACTGGTGCAGCATATTAATTAGAAGATGGTGTGCTTTTTCCGCCTGTTAATAACTGGTCACGATGAACAGGTGTCATCTATGATGCCAAAAAATGTTGTCATTTGTAGCTGTCACTATGACTTTTTTTTGCTAGTACAAATAGAATCGGGGGATGGTTTAGCCGAAGTCCGCATTGAATCTCACGCTCGTGAAGAATAGAAATAAAACGCTCTACTCGGCATATTCGTGTTGTATTTATTTATTTATTATTCATTCATTCGTTGGTGGATCGGAGACAGGAAGAGAAGTCCTGGGGATCCAACTCGTAGATCATCTGTGCGTAAGCCCATCACCCTAACAAATTTCGTCCCTGGCGAGCTAAAGCCCACTTGCAGTCGTACTTTATCGGATTCCTTATGCTTACATAAGTACCAAATAGTGCGTGACGACGAATGATGAGCTGTCGAGCGAACGAGAAAAGGGGAAAATATTACCTTGGAGATGGTCCCTTCTGGCGCTGGCCGTCAGCTGATCGAACAGAAGCAAAAAGGCATCATTTCGGTAAGGAGGTGATTGTGTTGTCTGACATGACGACTGTAAACGTGGCACCCGAGAGGGCATTCAATGATAAGTCTAGGAAATGCAGCTCGGGTGCATCGAAATGTAGCAAATATGTTCCAAGACTGACATAATTCCGCAGCAAAAATATTTCGGATGGGAAACATTTTTCACAAAAACTCGACTCGAGAATTTCAAGAGAACGTGATCAAATTCTTGAGACTTAAGGATTTGTCTGGGTCAAGAAACAAAATGTCATAATCAAAACAACGTGTTTGGGGTCTCTTTATCCGGCATCCTGCATCATGAGAGTCATAAAATCTATTGGGTCATGGATCGATTAATCACGATGATCCATTAATTCCCTTGTGGGGTTTTTTTCCATCCTGGTTCAAAGGCTCGGGATAGTTGAGGTTACAGGACTTGGCGATTTTTTTTTTCACTCCGCGAAGAGACTAAGAAAAAAAAGGCATAGGTATACACTATGCAAGCGTTGCCGATGAAAACGAACTGAATACAAAATCGCTCCAAGCCAATTTGTCATTGTCACTTACGAATGGAGCATCGATTACGATTTTTTATAAATAATTCATTGCTAGACTTTCGACACCAGCCCCAATTCCTTAACCGCTATGTTCTACGCATTTCGATCTATTCGTGCACGAGGAAGGCAATGGGATGGAAAAGCATTCAAATGTAAATTTGTTTTTAAATCGGGAATTCCAGTACCACGCTGTCGGAATCCGCGAGCAACGATGTTGTGACGAACGCTCCCTCGGGTGGATGTGCCCAAGGACTTCATTACTTTCCTTTAGTCATGCTATATTTAAACGTAATTTCATTGTTGCTTCTTAGGCTGTATTAGTTTTAAGAGCGAAGGAACCCCGAGGCCCACACTTAACCAGCCTTCTACCAGAACATTTATCTTCCATTCATTCCACTCGTCCATACAATGGGGGAATGAAGAGGAATGAGGCGGTCTCGACCAGCAGGGCGAAGAGCTAACTTCTGCCTAACTGCTCTTGAAGAGTAATGAAAGCAGACAGTGAAAGATAGCGATTTCTTTTATTCGATTTTTCTTGAAGCGTAGAATATCTGAAGGATTTTAATAGTAACTCGCATTCCTGCATCTTTGCATCTGTAAGCAGTCCCGTTCTTAAATCGTCGCCATCTAACAGGCACGCCTTCCTTCTTCGAAAAAAAAGAGGCTCTTTATCCTATCCCCTGGGTAATCTGTGTGTGCGTGCGTATGTGTGTGTCTAAGATTGCAAGAGTTGTTAAATGCAGCACCTGTTACAAGCATGCAGAGGGACGGAATTCATCGCATGTACGGTAGCGGCATGCATTTAACGTTTACGGGAGTACTACTGGTTCAAACTTCGGCAAATGTTTTACTGCATCCCACAAATTTGGTGAATTTCACATCTACTTAACTTTGGACAAATTTCACTCAATGACAAATGCGTCCATTAATGCAAATTAGCCTAATTTAAATTTCACACACTTTCGTGGAGCAGCAAGGTGGAGGGGAAGGTCATCGTCCCCTCTCATTCATTCTTCCCCCCAACCACCGAGCTTTAGCCCCCTCATTTATCAACTGGCCCTACAGCTATTCCCGTATGACTGGAAAGAAAGCGTCTTCCCTCCCCCTCTCTATTTGTAATGCAGCACACGGCCTCTCTTACAAGGGAGGTCTGCACGGGGAGGATCGAGGATCGCTGACACCATTCTCACGAATCATACTCTCTTGATATCGAATTTCTGTGTTGTATGTTTTTATTTTGCAGAATATTTCTGAAAGGTGAAAGCCAAATGTCTTGCGTATAAAAGCGTACCGTATGAAACGACCGTCGATGCTATGAGAAGTGTCCGCTTCATCCTCGTTCCAAGGAACTGCCAGTTAGGTGACGAAATAATACATAGGTTTCAGCTAAAAGGCGGGGTCTTGATTTATTGATGGTTCTTCTGCTCCTCGAGCCTAATCTCGCATATATACCTCGTATAATTTACAATACACACACACACACACACCTACGTAAAGGAGGGGCACGTCTGCCTGACCTACCACGTGGTTTCATTCCTCCGGGTGCCGAAAAAAGCTGTTTTGTTATGCCAGTTTACGTGACCTACATTGCATATTACGTGATGCATGGCAGGGTCAACTGGCATGGGATCGACTGATCCTTCGCTCCTTTGTCCTCGGGTCACTTCATCTGTCTTTGTTCGAAGGTAACATGACGGGTCTAAGATATACGTACCTTGAACGATACTATTTCAATTTAAAAAGGTGCCGATTAATCATTTTAAACGTCTCGATCCGGTATCGCGGAAGCCTCATGTCTTTCTACACCTGACATCTCAGACGAACGAGAAAGACTTCTGCCGAGTTAAATGAAAATACCTCGTCCTTCCTATACAAATACTTGCGGAAGACTCGCTGACTGACGAGGATGGATGGACAGGCAAACGGAATGAAGGCTGCCTTGAGTATGATGCATCACGAATCTACTTGCACAGACAGATGAGTCCTTGTTCATCATGATCCCTCGTTATTCACTTAGTCTGTTCACCCTATCCCCACGTCGAGGCTTCTCCTGATTGATTCGTGTGTTCTTTAAGGACAATCGGTAAGATTCTATCTATTTAGTCAGCCTCCTTTTGTCGAAAAAGAAATGGAACTGCAATCGCTTGGATGTCAGGGCGTCAACGGGAAGTGAGCCTTAACGAACGTTTGCTTGAATGTTTGAAAATCAATCTTCACAAACTTCGTACCATATCTCACCGATACGGCGAACTTGACACCTCTTTTTTTCTGGAACCTTTCCATGGAATACATTTATTCTAAGCTAAATTGGATACATGAAAACCCCCGCAGAGCAGCATGGACCGGGCTGTCACGTAGCCAAAGGCACACGTACCCATCACGCACGTCCGAACGACTGACCATCCCCGCGCACGGATTCCTCCAAGACATCGCTGTCATCCTCCTTCGCTTCTCCTTTGCCCTGCTTCATTTTGCTAATATCGTCTGCTTATAAGCGGCGAGCCGCTGGACTGGGTTTCGCCCGGCTCCCTCTCGAAGGCAAAAAAAAATTGGCTGCTTTAGCTCTCGTAATTTTAGGCGATGTCCCCTGGGCAAAATAGATCTTGGAGAGCGAAGAAGCTTCTATTCTGCCGAACCCCCGGAAGTACTGCCTGCAATGAAATTCGTTTGATTGAAATTCGATATAATTATCCTCACACTTTTATTTTATATTTTATATTTCCTCCTAGTGTGAATAGTTAAGAGGTCAGAGAAATGCAAGGGGTGTCTTTGAAAGTTTTCAGAACCGTAATAATGAAAACCGGTGGGACCGGCCATCGTTCCGATGTTGGGATAGACAAAAAAAAACTACACGCGGAAAAGAAGAACCCATTGGTATCCCATCTCTCCTCATTAAAGAACTCGGTTAAGGAGGTTCCGATACCATCAGAACGTTGACTCCCGATGTCCATTTAGGGAAAGCGACTGGTATTAAAAGTCGATTTTGGGCCAAGTTGCGCTTCTTTTTCTAAAGGAAAAATGCTACTTGTTCGGCAATTCTGTCGTAGACTTTCTAAATACGCGAAACTTGTCCTGATTCGACCCACCTGACCTAATTTTGAGTATGACAGTTTTGGAAATACTCTGTTTTGAGTATTTCTTTGCTTTGAACGCTTGCACTTCAAGGGAATGTAGTCAAATAATCCGAAGGAAATCGGTCGGAAACTATCTGTGAAGTCTTAACCAATAGATAGTCTTTCTCCCGCTATACGATTGACCCATTAGTACAATTACCCCCCCCCCCCCTTCCTTCTTGGACCATATTTCAAAGGGAGGAGGAGAAGGAGGAGGCTAGCAAGCAGTTCCCGTGCGATTGAACCGGTCCCTGCCGACGCAATGGCTAAGGGATCCCACCCAAGAACTTCTCAATGGACTTTCAGTCAGGAATCTCAGCACGACTTCGGGAGGGCCGCGTTCTTCGTGTCACCGTCCCAGTTGTATTTTACGCTCGAGTAACGGATACGATGGAAGAAGGGAACCCCGTGGACGCACAGGGTGGGCCAAAAATATTTTGTTTTTCCATTTTATCGCTGCATCCGTATTAATTCAGCCATTCGGAGGATAAACAGCGCCCCCATCCCAATGCGATCGACGAGGGTATTTCAAAGGAAATCCTCTTCGCACATTAACTTGTTCACGGGGCGATAATAACAATAACATGCTATATAATTGTTTTCCTTCGAACACGGCGTGCTGACCGCGTTGTTTAAGCTGGAGGACGCATTCATTTTCGGTTTCGATAATCGTATGTCATTTAAATCTTGACTTCATTTGTGGTTATTGCTGTCCAACCATTTAAAGAAATCTTAATTGAACGCGTAGGAAATTATGGATTATCTTCGGATGCCAAATAAATGATGCGCACGCAAATAGGAATTCTTTGCCTCGAGCAGTAAAAACAAGTTTCTTAAGACCACAATTGTATCAATTTTATGTCGTATTTTTGTAAATAGTAATAATAAATTAAATAGTAGAATAAAAATAGCGAAATTGCGTTCGAACAGGAAAGAATAGAGCGCGTTTAAATTAGTACGGAAGAAAAGTACATAAAAAGGAATGAAATTTTTTTCGGCCCACCCTGTATTGATTTTACTTAGTTTGGATACCGTTCCCCCGCGAAAGATTACCGGGCTGAATCGAGGAAGGGTGATTAATCAGATAAGTGGCCGGCTGTCAGGAAGAAAAAAAGAATAATTATAAACAGGAAGTGTCATTAGACATTCGTGATTGGGGGTTGGGTGAAGGAACCCCCCTCGAGGAGGGGGATTCCTTCAAATGACCACTTCTGTATATCATTTATATTAATGATTTAGACAGAAGACTCGGAGGTAAAGTCAGTAAAATATCCCCGACGGCGCGGAAGAGTCGAGAGGTGACTTGCAGCTTTTGAGCGTGTGAAGCAAAAATTAAATAAATTATTAATTAATTTTAAAAAGCCGCGAGCAGTCCAGTGTGAGCGACCGTGAAGTTGATAATAATAATATTAATAGTAATAATAACGAGGACGTTGTGCGTCTGCTACGAGAGACATAGAAGCCATCACCGTCGAGGGACCGAAATAATCCGAGCACGCACCTGCGACCCGCGGCGAAATGTAAATCCGGCATTCCACCGGCGACGAGAGGGGCCGATTCCTCGGCTGCACGGGGCCGTCGGTAAAGGGGCCCCGTTCCGAGAGTTCGGTCGATGAAAGGGGTCGGACGGGAGAATGAATGGAAATAGGGGTAAATGGACTCTCTGGTACGAGCGACGTCAGACGTAATGGGGATTTCGACTCGCTCGCCAGCTGGAGGAAATGAACGAGATACCCATCCAGGCATTTAAAATCGCGAAGTGGATCGACGACGCGGAGCTTTTTTTTTTTCCAACTCGATAATAGCAGGACGCTGGACCGATTCCAGACGGGAATATCAAATTCCCTCGGGTGAGTCACAAGTTGCGGAATGAGTTTTCTTTGGGTTAATGGAAATCGCGAAAACGTAGTCATTTCCGTATTGGAAGCGGACTGACAATATTTCTCCGATGTTTTTTTTGTCCGTTTCATTCCGCTGGATCCGACGAATTCCGTGGCGGGATGTTTGCGGTTCGACCGAAAATGTTGCTACATATTCAAAGAATGATTATAAATGCGTTATGCCAGTCATGCCCTGCCTATTACGGTCAGTGCCACTCGGGTGGCTTCATTCGGCGAGGTCACGCGAGCGGCCGAGCCGCCTTCTGCCGTTCGGGAACGGCAGAAGGCGGCTCAGGTTCTGGTTCAGGTTCTTATTCGAGGAGAAGCTTTGTGAAGCCGAAGTGAAACTAGAGATAAGGAAGAGAAAAAAAAAACTCTGGATTCTCGTATGTTGTACCTTGTCTCTCCTTAAATCGAGGATAATATTTTTTGTTAATGTTGAGGGCGACAGAGCATTCCGTTGCCTTCGAGATTGAATCTGCTCAAGCTCCGGGATCCACCGCTCGAAATCGAAATCGCTAAGCCGAGTCGCTGAGCTGATTGATCGAGCAGCTGAGCTGAGTGATCGAAAGGGCGAAAAGCGCCTGGAGCACCGCCGAGAAACGGAGAGAAAAGACGCGGGGGTTCGCCGAAGAAGATCTCACTGTTCCCCGAAGAAGATCTCACTGTTCCCCGAAGGAGATCTCACTGTTCCCCGAAGGAGATTTCACTGTTCCCAAAGTTCACCTTGAAGGCTTTCCCCTCGAAGACGCGGGCGGGCAGATCCTCCAATCCTCTCCCCAGGCCATCAGCAGTCTGAGGTCCTTTCTTGGGAAGGGAAAGGAGAAAATACGAGGCAGTCCCTGGCTTTCGGACACGCCCCCGCAGATGTCCATTCGGTCGCAGTCGTGATTCGCTTCGCAGGTGCATGGGGACGTTGCCAGCCCGGATTCGGGCACCAGGTCTCTCGAGCGGGCGTGCCGGTCCATGACGCGAATGCGACGGGACGCGACGGGACGCGACGGAGAAGTTGGGATTCCGCGACGAGCTCTCGACACTGTTTCCTATCCGTTAGCGGCATTGCAACAGCGGCAATTCGGCACGGCAAGAGATTTCTCACTTTCTCACTGTATCTTTTGAAGAATCAATGCACGAATGAACAGCACGATTAACAATGATTTTGACGTGACCACTTCGATCCGATGTAATTTGATGACCGTTTCGATGCGACTTTCCCGCTCGATTTCGCACAGCATCCAGAAAATCTCCGCATGTCCTCAGTGCAACCCGGACGAGAATTCCCGGAGTTGGCAGGGAAAAACGGTTCTTCCGGACGAGAGAAGATTGCTCCAATCTCGGAGATTCTGTCCGATTCCTCTCTTGTGAGGCTGGTTCATTCGAGGGGGTGCTCCTTTTATTTGCCCGTAAATCTCGACTCTCCAGTCATGTCAATATATTTCATGTTCTAAGTTCCCTTGATTTACCGAACCTGTTACTTGCCGTAGGGCATGGCCCACGTCGCACACTCGGTTGAACACAAACGGACGTCTGGATGGACGAAGCGTATTTTTGCGTATTTTCGGTTCAACTCAGCGCCTATCGATCGCTGGGGGTTCTTCAGACTCGAGATCAATGGGAGTGCCAAATTGAGACAATCGGAGAGACCCCGCCCTCAATTTCATTTGGGGCCCTTTTCTCTCGTGATGACAGGGCGAAAGCACTCCGAAGCCTCTGCCCTTGGGGAGCGGAAGATGGAGCCGCTGCTGCAGCTGCTGTTGGTCTTCCCTCACGGGATGCCCGTGAATCGGAATTCGTTGGTCAGGTTCCTCTGCTTCGTCATCCATCTTGCCTACGTTGGCTTTTACTGCCTCGAGATCCCCGAATTGGCGAGGATTGTCCAAGGTCTCCACCCTGACGCGACGCGAGGGATGGGTCAACTGAACTTGTACCAAAACGCGTACGAGATGGCCATCATTCCCTTGCATCTCGTGACCAATTGGTACACCGGGTACCGTCTGGTGTGGCGGAGCACGTTCGACGTCGGGACTCCGAGGTTGGACTACCTCGTCGTGGCCTTCATCCTTACCTACAACGCGACGGTCATCTCGGCCTTTTGGATCCTCTTTCGGAGACCCTCTTGGACTCTGTTTCACTACTTCTTGTGGATAAACCAGAGCATCTCCTCCGACATCATCCTATTCCGGGAGACGTATCTCCTGTCCCGAGCGGTCGCCGGCCTGAACGACGGCATCGCCAAGCTTGGAGACTCGGGGGTCCCCATCACCGGCGCGGACGCGAGGGAGATCGTCCGCGGGATCCGCGGGCTGGACGACGCGAGGAGGCGCCTGAACCGCGCGACCTGGCCCTCGCGGCTGCTCTGCCTCGGCAACGACTTCGTCATGGCCATCCACTGTTGCTACATCGTCCTCTCTCCCGACAAGCCATTCAGGTTCAAGCTGGCCGTCTTTCAGGTCCTTGGTGCGTGGGTCGTTCGGGAATGCGCCGTCAACGCCATGGGGCAACGGGTGCTCGACGAGGTGAGGGGCGGCGCGGGCTCGATCCCGATTTCATTAGATACTTACACTCGTAAAATACTTTCATAGGATACACTTTACGATAAAATAAAGCTTCGTTTCGTCGAAGAGAGTGACGTGGAAATAGAATCGCGGGAAAATACGACTGGACTACTCTTGGGTTCTTTGGAGGGATTTTTTTTTTATGCAAGGAAAAGCAAGGATCGCTCCCTCAATGGGCTTCTCTGTTACTCGATGAGACAAAGGCCCACCTCTCGAGTTTTTTTATTTGCTTATGCTCTCTTCTCAGAGCAAAGAAACGCTTCTTCTGCTGAATGCCCTCCCCGCCGCCAGAATGGACACTTCCGCCAAGAAGAAGGTGAGCAGATTCACACGGTCGACGACCGCGCGGAATCCGGTGCAATCTCTTTTTTTTTTTTGCCCTCGTAGATGAAGCTGGCGGCCATCTCGCTGGGAGCCCGTCCGATCCAACTCGATGTGGCCGGGTATTTCAAGATCGGCAAGAAACTCCTGACATCCGTGAGTGAATCGTCGGAAGGCGAATCGTCTCTCCGACAACTCGTAATTATTATTATTTTTTTTCCCGCAGATGTTCGCTGGGATTGCGACCTATTTCATCGTGTTGATGCAGTTCCGTCTGGCGACCGTTGGGAAGTCCTCGAGAGGAACCAGCTTGAATTGCACTGCTCCCAACGGCACCAATTTCTGATCGAGGTTTCACGTTTCATCGGCCACCAGTTATCGAGTGAATAAATCGATCTTATCCTCACCAGATGGCCTACACCACTCTCTATTTTCTAATTCAGAAATTTCCGGCAAGATTGGATCTTCTATCGATTTGTTGCGGTACTCTCGCCAAATGAGGAATGAAGGCGGAGCGGGTAACGCCAATTCGGGCCGCCTTCATAGACCTGAAAAATTCATGACCGTTTGCGTCAAATGGGACGGTGGGGAGACGTCTTTTCCCCGCCTTGTCACTTTCCGGACGAGATGGATTCGAATGGCCTGTGGAATCGATGAACACTTGACGGAATTAGGAGCTCCGCTGCGGGCGTTCCGTTTCCAGTCTGCGAGCATGAACCCGCTCTTGCACGTGTTGCTCGTCCTGCAGGGCTTCCCGGCGACGGGAGGCCTGCTCGATCGAGGCTTGGCGTGGGGGATGCAAGCCGTCTCCCTCGTCGTCGTGGTCATGGTGGGGGTTCAGTACGGGAAGAATATGCAGAATTCGGGGTCGGGATCCCAGGGTCCTTTGGCGAGGTCGGACGCCATCGGGGAGATGGTGGTGACGGGGACGTTTCTCCTCGTCAATGCCATCACGGTCCTCTTCTACCGTTCGTACAAGAAGGCCTATGAAGCCGTTCACCGTCGGGAGTGGAGGTCGCCCGTCGATTGGCTCCTGATTCTATTCGTTGTCGGTGGGAATGCGGCCTGCATCTCCACTTTTGTCACTTCGCGGCTCTGGGACCACCTGGGTCCTTTGGGTCTCGCCTATCACGTCCTCCTCGTAAATCTCAGCATCCAGCTGGACGTGGTTTTCATTCGTCACGCTCGAGGTATCGCCGATCTCGTTCGGGGTCTCAACGGGAAGATCCAAGAGATCGCGGACCGGAAGGCCATCCTCCACCAAGACATCAAGGATCTGGTCGAGGAATACGATGGCATCGAGGACCTGACGCACCGGACGAACGAAATCTTCTGGGCAGGGAGACTCCTCGCCACCCTCACCGATCTGGTCCTCATTACCTACGGGGTCTACTCGGCTGTGAGCCCCTCGACTTGCTTTAGTCGGGCCCTGATGCTCAGCTTCGTCTGCATCGGTATCATAAGGGAATATGCCGTCCATTCTGTTGGACAGGAGGTCATCAACGAGGTGAGCCCACTGTCAGGACTTTACAAGTAGGTCTACTGTATCAAAGTATTTTCGTACTTAGCAATTATAAGCCACCGAAACAAATTGCTTCTTCGAGTGGTTTTCCTTTTACCTATTGTTACAGCAATGAATTATTTAGAAGATTAATTTTCTGATTACTTGCATCAGGACGCGTCTCAATAGAGGAGGGGGGGGGGGGGATGTATGGGTCCCCGACCCTTCTCCCTCCACCCAAACGAAGGGTAGACCCTTCGCCCAGCTCCCCCGCCCTTGACTCTTCTGCCTCCAGATTTCCCTGGGAATTTGTTTTTGGCTACGCTACGCCCTTGATACGCCCCTCCATTTGAATATCCTAGATGCGTCGCTGCTCTGCGATCCAACCTATGCGTCTTCCAAAAAAGACCAGAAAAGTTTAATTCAACAAAAATAACAC
The DNA here is from genome assembly GCA_905338385.1 of Darwinula stevensoni. Classification (NCBI taxonomy): domain Eukaryota; kingdom Metazoa; phylum Arthropoda; class Ostracoda; order Podocopida; family Darwinulidae; genus Darwinula; species Darwinula stevensoni. Next base: position 46,629 of record CAJPEV010001433.1, read on the forward strand.
AACGCTTTTAGTACCCAACTCGACTTATCATTAGTCACTAAGCCACAAGCACAAAGTTCTCGATGGCATCATGCACAGAAGTAGAAATCTACCCACTCTTCTTCTGGCATATGTATTCAGTCCTGATCTTAAAGGGGGGCAATAACAATAAATGGAAAATTAATGGAGAGAGCCAGTGGAACTTCAATAACTCATTGGGAAAATTTATTACTTCTTAATTACTCGGGTTAAAAACTGTAATAGAATCACTTTCCGTTACATCTGCTTTAAAAAAAAAAGTCAAGCCGTTGAGACTTGTACTCTGACAACATTGCTCACTAATTATGCATGAACCCTTTGTCACAATCATGTTTCTGTCTGACGGAGGAAACTTCCGTTGCAGAGCGAGGAGACCCTCTCAATCCTGAAGACCATACCCAGCAGCCAAATGGACCACAAAGCCCAAAAGAAGGCAAGTAGCCCTAGACAAGCAGATATTTTCCCTCGTCCTACCGGAGTCAATATTTGTTTAGTCGTTGTTCTCGTGTCTACAGTTGAAACTGTTCGCCATCTCCCTCGGAGTGGGTCCCATCGAACTGAACGTCGCCAAGTTCTTCACCATGAGCAAGAAGGCCCTCACGTCCGTAAGTTTTCTACCCTCGTCCATCACATTCCGACGCGTCTCGATCTCTCAATACCCTCTCGATTCGCGATCGGTTCGTGGTTTGGGCTGGGACGTCCGTAGGCATTCCTACCCGTGCCGATATCTCGAATCGGGGTGAGCACTCACATAAGATAGGCGTAGCTCAATTAAGATAAAACTTTTTGCGGGAGCACGTGGATCAACTATCTGTATACATACCGCTATATCTCTCACTCCACTCCACTCCACTCATTTTGTCCACAAAGACATCTAACCTCGTCGTGAAGCCATTCATTTAAGGGGCAGGAATCAGTGGCGTAGCGAGAGGGGATTTCAGCCCCCCCCCCCAAGTTTGGTTCAAGTCCATCTGGTCTAAATGCATCCGCTCCCTGCCGAGGAGCAGGAGGGGAAATTCTAGCCCCCCTCCATTGGCGGAATTCTAGCTACGTCATTGGCAGGAACTTAATATTCACCCCACACTTTCACTACCATCAAGTCGCAACTCTTTCCGTAACTTGAAGCTTTTACTCGAGGCTGACCCGACCTGAACTTGTTCTGTTGTTATCGTGGAGTTGGGATGACCTGAAGCGCTTCGCTTCATCTTTGCCCCTCGTGAAGTCAAAATCCTCGATGGGTCCAGCCTTTGTTTGCTTTCTCTCCAGCGAGTGAATGAATGAGTGAGCTCTTGCGAGAGCTCATTTGCCTCCTTTTTAATTTGTCCGCCTCTGAATGGTGTCCTGTGTCATTAAATTCCTTTACACACAGGCCTCAACAACTGTCCACAATTATCCTGGATGGATATAACTGATGTGGCACACAAAGGAAGATTAACGCGCGAACCCTCGTCGGCAGAGGAATGCGGGAAGAAGTCCGAAATCCTGTTACATTTAGCCGCGGGTCGTCCGTGCGTCGTAAGAGAATTGCAGTCGCTCTCAACCGTCGCCCTGTCCCCCAGAGAGAGATGGAGAAAAAAAAAAAGTATTTATTTATCGTTGGGAAATTCACTGTTTTGACTCACAAGACCTCGACCTGACCGATCATATATGCAAATGAGATCCGCAAGCGGTCGTTTTGACAGTGCCCCGAGGGATCCCAGGAGCGCCTCGGGACACGTTCGAAATAACCCTCTGCTTCTCTTCCGAGGTGATTAACCAGTTCCTCAGCCGGTTAATCACCTCGAATCCCGATTGGTGCCGTTAATCTCGTGCGGGGAACGGTATTTAGTGCATTGGCAAAGTCTATAAGTACGACGTTGACAGGGTTTTCTTTATCCATTGTGTCCGTTACTCAATCTAAAACTCTATCAGGATTAAAGTCGTGCTGAGATCCCAGAATCAATTTATTTACCTTCGAGAAATTTCGGGATGCCATCTCTTCTTAATCTTCATCATCTTTAAAGATCGATTGGCACTTGTTAAAATCCTCCTCTGGGCACTTGCAAAATGCCATCTGGTTGATTACTCTCTCGAGGGTACCGCTACTCTCTGACCGAGTTTCTTCTCGACACGAGCTTGAATCTTATTTTGGACCTGTCGTCTTTCTTTTCCTGCTTTTAGCTTCCTAATCGGTTGATTTAATCTATGCTTTGTTATGACGAGATCCCACGATAACAGCGTGGATGACCTCTGCCATTAAAGAAAATTGAATGACACGAGGAAACAGGGAAATAAATCCCTGAATGGTCATGCCTCTGTTTTTATCGTTCTTCGAGGGTCAAGAATGCTGATGTATCGATGTGATTTAGCGAGAAAATTTTTTTCTGGTCGTATAAAATATGCATCATGACTTACGTGGAGTCGAGACGTGAAGCTTTGGAACCGAAAGTCTAACTTCCAGTTGAGGGTTATGACGAGCGTGAAAATCGGCCGTGAACCCCAGAATCTGTCCTGCAACGAGAGTGGAGCTTTCAGAATTGCATGGGATTATACATTGCAGATGTTTGCAGCAGTGACAACATACCTGGTCGTGCTCCTGCAGTTCCGCTTCCCCGGCGGCAAGGAATCGACCGTGGTTTGCACGTGAATCCCGACGCCCGTTCGTGCGTGTGCATCGAGGCGCAGCGTTGATTATGGGGAACGAATGGATGCCTCCGGGGAGGTTGATGTCACGTCATGAAATTGTGCATTTTAGAATTAGATGAGAATTTCTCTGGTCTGGTGTTCGAGGAGATACACGATCTGCTGGTGAGGCGATGTCGTTGTTCACTCTCTGACGAGTATCGGCACTATTACTCGGACTTGAACAGTATAGTACAATACTGGCTGATGCCCACTTTGTAGATCATCTCATTCCCTATGGAGGGCAGGTGTCCCGGGATATTTTTACTCCTAGAAAAACATTCCTTCTGGGGAAAAAAATATACCGGTAGATTCTTTCACCCCCATAAAAAAAAATACACCAGTACATTTTTTCCGGGGGTAAGAAATTTACCGGCATATATATACCGGTAAATACCTGAAATAACTGACCTGAATATATATGTTCCCCCCTCAGGCATTGCCCCCTTTCCCCCATGGACTTCACTAGCCCACTGTATGTTTAGTTTCAATATGGGTAGGGAACCCATATTGATATTGATATGTATTGAACTTGCGAACATCTTTGTTTGTATTTTCCTTTGGCATCATTTGTTACCCTGAGGTTTAAGGTCTTCTGATATAACAACTGGTCTTGTTTCACGGAAAAATTTACATGTTTGGTGCGAAACCTACCCCTTCTTGCCATGACTGTTGCCACGAATGAGCAAATGCGTGAAGATCTACTTCTCCTTTACGATCGGAAGGACAACGGAAAGTGACGTCTCCACGAAGTGAGTCGAAAGAGAAAATAAAGAACACAGAACCTCTGCCCATCCATTTGATGTGCCAAATGGCGCTCTCTTTCACGGCAGTACTAACTCTTAGAAAGCTAGCGGTAATTATTGGTGGGAGGGCATCTCTAAGAATTTCGAACGGAATTTCGACCATCGGAAACGTGAAGCATGCCAGAAGAGAGAGAAACCCCCTCAGCGCCCCTGCCAGCGGTGAATTACATCCGATGAAAGTGTTCATCAAAACTATTTAAACGTTGGGAAGTCATATACTGTATAGTTAAGTCTCAGAAAGAGACTTCCAGAGGTAATTAGTACCTCTGCGTCTACACTGAGTGCTTGAAGCAGCTGGAAATTCTAGTTTAAAAATATACAAAATAATGAAAGTAGGCCTACGAAATTGCATGGTGTTTATACTCATACTAGTAGCTACTGCAAACGTCGTCACTTGTTGCATGCGGCGGAGATCATAGCTGCAGCGAACGAATTCCTATCTTGAATGGGTGGACTTTCGTCACATCAACTAGAGTGCCAAATCTGTTTCTGATGCCTTAAATGAAAGTCATCACGACTTTTGATATTGTGGACGTACTGATGTACAGGTATGATCGAAGACGGGAGTTCACCCACGAACTGAACTTGCGTTCATGCTTTCGTAGGATCTGTTGAATAGATGTGTCTCCTTCCTCCGTACAGGATTAAGTTAAAATCCCATCGGTGGAGATTTTGCCTATTGAGAATTGCGATCATAGACGTTAAACCCCGCAGTTTATTCAGAAGACACACCACTTATGGAGAGTTTCACTAAAACCTACGGAAAAAGAATGTTCTAGGGGAAAGAGTACACCGCGACACCGGCCGAGACAAGTGACAAATAAAGCTCTGATCGGATATGCTTTGACGATGCTTGGGACGTGTTCGGACCACGTCACGCATGAGCGAGACCAGGCTGTAATGGGAAGGCGGCGAGGAATGCCACAGTCAATTTCTTGGAGATAACAGAGGAGCAAGTTGAGAGACCCTCGTTTTCCAGGACACCTCCGTCGAACTGCATTGAACTCCGCGAAAAATATATCGTCACTCGGTCATATTTAATGAGCATTGACACTGGGTGCACCCGGTTTGCGAAGGGGTCATGTTATAAACCGGATCCTGAACGTTTCCGAGCGAGCGTAGAGAGAGAGAGGATGGGATCTTTTGAATAACTCGATTCTCTTGAAGATGAGCAATGAGATTTTCACTGTCGTCTATCGACTCCAAATTCTTCTCCTTGTTTCTTAGGAGAGAAAATGTTATTGGCTTCCTTCAACGTTGATTATGCGAAAAATCCTGCAGGCTACAGGTACCTGCAGGTACGGAGGAGTAATCTCGTGTTACTGTCCCGAAGCTGATTGTGGATGAGCTCGGTGCTTGATGAATGCAAAGAGAGAAAAAAAAGACACGAGGGAAACGAAATCCCAATCGCTCATGGTTCGGGCACGGTCGAGCAGACACAGTTTTTATACTCGGTATGTGTCCAGGTTCGTATCGGGTGACGGTGACACTTCTAGTTCTCAGTAAAACGCTTCAAGCGTTTTGGTCTAGACTTTCCTGGTAAGGGTGCGTCCGGTCGACGGTAGGCAAATACCAGAAAAGAAAGACTAAAACGAGGACTTTTTAGAGATATCTACACTGTTGGCATTGCAAATGTCATCCCTGAAAAAGCAAAAAGGAATCGAAGTAAGGTAAGGTGGAACACCAAAAAATTAGGACGATTCCTGTTGCGACAGTAATTTTTTTTAAGCTAAAAAATGTACACAATTTTCCCTCCACAATAGCATAGCGGGGAGTGGGGGGCAAGGAGAAGTCAAGGCCCCATCAGCCTCTCTATTCTCCCCTATGCATGAGGCTTCTCGTCAGAGACACAAACATCAGGGCGAAGCCATCTACGGTGAAGTCACTAGCGTTCCTGCGGTATTAGGCTGAAATTGGGAGAAATTCAACCGATTTTGGTGAATGATGGGGCCATTTGGGTTCTTAATTTTTTTTTTTTTTTGCGGCGTAGGGTAACTTGGGAGAAAATGGCCATTGGGGTAATATGACCCTTCACAATGAATCCCCCAAAAGACTGAAGAATTAGTTTGGGCGACTTTTGAAATCAGTCCTATCGAAGAGTATATGCAATTTTCGAAATGTTTAGATCAGTTCATTAATCCAGCTCTCACAGGAATTCGGGATACATCGATGATTTTACTGTCATATGCATGCAATTGTTCAATAATGACTTTGAAATTAATTTGAGCCTTAAACAACTTAAGCGTATATTTCTTGATAGCAGCATGGATACATAAACCATTTGTTCAAAGTTATTATTATGGTCCCTCCAGAATGGTTGTGGAAAGTGCTGACCCCTTTACTTGAGGTTTGCAGGCAGTGTTGTCAATTTTGTCGTGCAAGCCAACATGGGGTAATGTGGACACATCCTTGACTTCATGGTGGCACCGCACTGACCTATTGGCAGGGTCAGCTTCCTTTCATGTGGGACCTTTGGCAACAGATCATCCTATGCACATCTTCTGGATATACGGATATATTTGTTGGACATCTGTACGAAATGTGCAATGCATGAGGAGGCGTACGTCAAGTACTCCAGAAATTTTTGTGGCACGAAATTTCAATGCAGGTGAATATCCCTCGTACAAACGGTTAAAAATGTCATTCTGTGATTTTTTTGCACTATTTATGCACATATGCAAAAAACTATGCAACGTTTTTCCCGCAATCTAAGACCTCTTGGTTCACACTCGTAGCCCGTGTTCACTTTGATCTTTGGTTGATCATTCCTCTAACACCCACAGTCTCAGTCTCTAGAAACAGTCTCCCAATCACGTGCAATGCCACTCAAAGCCAAAAGCGCAGCACTCCTGCTTTTCACAACAGTTCCTTGAGTCAGGTAATGATGTCGACTTCTTAGCTTGTCCTCAATGCAGTTAATGTGTTTATTTTTCAACTGCATAGCCTCCTTTGTTATGTTTCAAGGTATTCAGCATGTTCATGTTCCACACGTAACCCAAGAACCTTGGGTTATTTTTTGAGAAGTGGCCATATTCTTCCAATGATAGGGTAATATGGCCTCTCGGGATCAACTTGGAAAGGATCTAAAGGCGCAAATCCATGCGTTTTTTTTTGTATGTGCCTTGCCGGGATTTGGTTAAGGAGACATCAAGACCCTGGTGACATCACTGTCCCCTTTTCCTCGGATTGAGAATCTCCCAGGGTGACTCTATCACCATAGAAAACAGGGTCCATCCCCAGAGCAGCGGTATGCTGTCATTCAAACGACAAGGAACGGAATTTACGAGATTCCAAACTTTATCATATAAGCCAGTCTTTATTCTCAAAAGCGTAGAGGAGCAGGAACCAGAAATTCCTGAGGGACGAGGATCTATACACAGGCGAGCCGGACGTGATCCCACTGTCAATCATACCGGGACCCGGTTTCCTCATCAATGCTGGCCTTCGGAACGAATCCACGACCCATTCTCACCGGATGACCCAAACGGATCCGTCACTCGGACGCGGCCGCGACAAGGTCCTTCCAAAATCGATGCGGAGACTTTGGGACGAATCTCCCTCGATCTCGAGCGACCGTCGGCCGAGACAGGACGTCGTCGAGGACCTCCCAATGGTACGACTCGGCCGGCTGTTGCTTCCTCCGATGGGGTCGAGCCCTCTCCGAGAGCACATGCTGGAGGACGTCGCGGAGGATGAGGTAGACACGCGATCCCAACCCTCCTTGGGATCCCGCGTCTTCGTAGTCCTCGTCCTCGTAGTTTCCGTCGTCCACGGCGGAGAGAGGCGCTGCGAGGGGTCCCTCGTACGTGTCGTCGTACCCAGCGTGAGCGGCGTATCTGTCCTGCCATGATACATGCTCGTACGGCGAAGACGCGATCGGTATCCCAGTATAATTCGCCGGGTCGCCTTTGAACACCGACAAGCCCACGATTGTTTCCTCCTTGTCAGGGGAGGGGATTTCCGGTCCGTCGATGATTTCCTCGTCTTCGTAGATGACGTGCACATGCGGGCTTGCCGAGGAGATTGGACGATAGTGAGGATGATGATTTGAATATGCCACTCCCATATCTTCCGCCTCGAGGCTCTCGTCTTCTTCCTCCTCGTAGGGAGCGGGAGTTTTTGTCGGTATGCTATGCCTCTCTTCGGAGCCCCTGGGCCGGTGTTTTTTCCTCTTCTTATTATGATTTCGGATAATGTAGAGAGTCGGCTTTCGTTTCCGTGGGGGCGACGGAGGTAGTAATGGCGGCGGTGGGAGATGGTGACCATGAAACGCATGCGGTGGGGGGAGGGGGAAAGGCACCTTAGGAGGCAGGTGTATCTTAGGCTGCGCCTCCAATGCCAACCCCTGATTCGCTGCGTCCAGGATTCTATAGATGAAGTCCAAGACCGGCGTTTCCACCTGGTTTCCTCCTCCCGAAGCGTACGAGTGATACGGACGATGGCTTGGACCTGAATCGAGTATGTTCGATGCAGAGGAGAGAAGAGTGCGGAGAAAACGGAAGGGGGCGAACCCTTTCCCGCCTTTTGTCACTCTCCCAACTGCAACAGCATCAGAATCTCTCTAGCTCTCCATCGCCGTGGCATACGCAATGGGAAAAAAGCTTGAAAGTTTTAGTGCTATCTCATGCGGAGCCGATACACAGTTCCCCATTAGTCTATTTCGGAAAATATTGTGGCATCAAATCTGGTGCTGCCGCATGACCTCAAGTACTTCCTAATTACCAGCTTCTATAGGATTGTTTAGGATCGCGATTATCTTTAAAGTCATACCTGTTCCGGTTATTTCAATCCGTATTTGGAAATTGGCTTACTCTTCTAAGTGCGATAAGGTTCTCAACAAAAAAAAAACTCCACGTGTTTTTCGAGGCCAATGACTCGACTAACAACTCCGTTGAGTCGTCGTAAGTAACTCGACCCGCGCCCACTCAGATAGCAAAACCGGACTCACGGAAGAAGTAATAATTGGCGTAGAGGGTGAGGACGGCCGCGATGACACCGACGGCGGCGACGGTGCTCCAGATGATGGCGAGCGCTGCCAACACGATTTTCAACCCACCACCCACGGACACGTTGATTTTCCGCATCAGATCCAGGGGCGATGAGAAAAAATCGCTCTTCTTGCTCGGCGGTAGTTCGCTCGAGGATGCGAGTTGATTTTCGAGGGACTCGAGGATTGCATTCTCAGGCCCTTTTAGAGGTCCTGACACTGTGACTTGTTTCGACTCCTTGAAGAAGGAGGGGAGAAAAACACCGGCGAGGAATCCGATCGTCACCCACACTCCCGAAACGAGAACTTGACGATCGAGAAATTTTAACGAGGAACGATTTTCCCACGTCCTCCTCACTTCGTTCTTTTTGTTCTCATCGATCCGCCTCGAAGGGACGAAACGCGGCGGAAGGCCCTCGTCATGTCTTGTCCCCTGCAGGGAAGCGGAGGGCACGGAGGACGCATTCACGGACACACGGGGCTTGAGCAGGAACTTGAGTCCTTGAATCCTACCCGAGATGTTCGAGAAGGCTCTGGTCGCCCACGACAAGGGGTTCGTCCAAAGCTGGGACTTCGAGCCGAGCTTTGCTCGATGTCGATCCGAAGTTGCCTTTCCTTCCCCGGCACATAAGATCATCAAGATCCCTATCGCACAGCAGGTCCACCCCTGATGAGGAAAGAATGCGCTCGATCAATGAGGTAATCGTGGGAGAACATGTACCAGATCAATTTAGAGTAAAACGACCTGATTTCATAGTGATGAGCCCTGTAGGAATGGTTTAATCATACAAGATGCCAAGCAAGTTGTGTTTGGCTACCTATTGTGTAAATTATTTTAAACTGGGTTTCGCCCTATTTAGATTTACGATCAAGGACGTCGCGGGCAATCGAGGGCGTCACCAATTGTGCGAAATATTCATCTGCACAATGTATGAATTATATCTACCAGCCACGAATGAACTCTGAGATTACCATTAAAAAAAGAAACGAACACTTCCCGAGACCCAAATACCAGTTGGGCCTACTCGTGAATGGGGTTATCTGAGTTCATCTCTTCCCAAGGAGGTCTGTAATGAAATCAGTTCAGATGAAAGGTATACAGATCCGGTACATCACCCACAACATCGTCGAGGGCAGATGGAATGACCATTCCCTTCGAACTCGAACCCGAAGCAGCAGCCGAGTCGGGCTCCAGTTTCGTTTCCGGGGTGCGAATGAAGGCAACGTCTATAAAAGCAATTACCGGCATGACGAGGAGGCTTCATGGTCTGACGAGGTGTCGCTCATCGTTCGAACATCCTCACTGTTTCACAAAGACGAACTCAACACGGTGGACACGAAGAGAGAGGAAGAGACGGGAGCATGTTCTCTATCGGTCCTGCTGGCACACTGACAGTCGCATCCGTTATGAAAACCAGTCTGGGGAGAAACAGCCGGGGCAAGTGCAGGGGACGGCCGAGAGGGTTTCCGATCGCCTCGTCTTCCCGTGCCATAATGAGAAGAACCAGGCCACGATAAGGCCCCCGTGCGGGGTGCCGATCCAGTCATACCACTTTTCACGCCCTTCGATGCATCTGCCTGCCAGCCGGAACTCGAAGCAGTGAATTCAAGAATTACCTCATCACATCACGAAGAATGTACAATCCCCTCGTTAACGCTCGGGCTTTTGTGCGGTTCCCACGATTCACACCACAACGTGTAAGGTTAGAGCTCCTCGACAGCTCCATGCGGTCTGTTCTGGCACTCATTTCCTCTAGGCACAGCGGTTCTCGAGCAGTGGGTCTTGACCCCTCAGGGGGATTGCAAAGCCATTGCCATTGGATTAGGGAGGGCGCTTACGTGGAAAGTGAGAACCGCTGCCCCAGGACATGGAACTGGGGGAGGGAGGAACGTAGAATGGGCGGAAGGGCGGGGGGGGGGGGGGAGAAGGAAGGAACTTCTGGGAAAAGCATCGCACTCGTTCCCACACGTATGGTCCTCCGAATAGAAACCGCAAATAAATCAAGAATATCATATGACTAATTTTTGAGCTGGGATTGCCTGTTTCTATTGGATTTGGACACTTGAGATGTACGTGTGCACAATGGCGTCCTTATGGCTCCATCTGCCAACAGATAGAATAAAGATGAAGGTGGGCTCATATGCATTGCATATTACGCCTTTATCATAAGCAGAGGCTATTGTATCCCTCTCACAGCTCTTATCGACTGACATCATGACTTAATTTGACGATGATGTGAAAAGAATCCGTGCTGGAACATTGGAATCGGCGGGTGCAGAAATGCCTGAATAAGGTCAATGGGACATACGAGGAGTCGTCATGGGAGTTGAGCAGAAGAATAGCACAAAAAACTGTAGCCTTTCGCTCCTTGAAGCTGGTTTCTGTAAAATTAAGGTCGCTGGGCTGAATTCCGAACTTGTTCTGTTCGTTTCTTCGTCATTATGGAAGTCATTAAAGAAGAATTCTGTTAAAAACAAGAAAAAATTGATTCGTGTCAATTTTTGACTCGTGTCATAAGTAACCTGAATCATTTCTCTCCGATCCCCTTTCCAAAGGTACAGGTAGGAGCAACATGACAAGTGTCCAAATAGGATGAGGGAAAAAAAATAAGATGAAGGAAAAATATAGGATGAGGAAAAAAGCGGGGAAATGCCAAGAGTTTCTCTAAGTGCTACGTGGCGTGGGTTTAATAAATATGCTTCCATAAAAGCCGCAGGCTCATGTACCATAACGACCCGAAAAATCGCAGATTTGCATGCCCAAGTGATAAATAGTGGACATAAGAATGATGGATCGTGTGGAGATAGGGGGAATATTGGGAATAGTCAGCCGAAAACCACGAGAGGTTTGCCGTTTGCGTGACCCTCCCGTATGGGATTTACGTGACGGGAAGAAATTTTCCGCATCGCCGCGTGTGTATCCTGATGCCTTCGTAGCCCATATATGGGTCATTCCATTGTAACGGACGCGACGTCCTAAAACACGATCGTCCACTTCGGAGTTTGCCTTTCGAGACAGCCCGCATGACAGCACAGAGACGCGTTTGAGTGAAGAGAGGATTGGCACTCCACGTGAGCTGTGTTTGCATAATCGATTTCGCAACGGACGGAAAACGGACGTAGCGGTGGATCGGTTTCTCCGATATCGGTGAGAGTTTTCGTCGTGAATTCCTGGCCTTTGAATGTGTTTTGGGGAAAATGCCATGCAAAGCATGAAGAATCGCTCCCCCGCGCAAGCAATTCACCTCCCGGTGTTCACATTTTCAGGAGTAACGGACGGGGGACGAGCGAATGATTCATCTGCATCGCTAACAGTGGCGTACACAGAACTTTTGACAGGTGAGGCAGCTCCGCCCCAATCACACCCACTATCTCACTCAAATAAAATGCAATTGCGTTGTTGCCAGGACTCTCATTTTATCGGGGAAGGGGGGGCGGCGGGGGGGGGGGGGGGGGGGGGGGGGGGGGGNGGGGGGGGGGGGGGGGGGGGGGGGGGGGGGGGGGGGGGGGGGGGGGGGGGGGGAGTGCAGACGAAGTACCGCATTGCCATTGAGCAGCGATGACACTGCGTTTAAAGTTGGGATTCATCTCGCCCTCCTTCACTTGTTGCGAGTATCTGACAGCCGCTCAAGTGTAACACAGATGTGTATTGAAATTATAGGGGGGAAGTCCTGCATCCTCCACTGCATATATGGCACGACGAGAGGGCATTCATCCGCCTTTGGCCACATTACCACTCTCGTCATACGAATATTTATTTTCGGGCTCCGTCTTCGATCTGATAGCACTTCCCTGTTACGAATTGACGTGGCAACAATGACGCGAGCAGAAAGAACCCAATTATTCAATTTCTCTTTTCTTCTTTACTTTTTTTTATATACACCATGGTGGCATATACGGCCCGAAGTCAGATGGTGCAGCCGCTCCATCTCCACCTACGATGGGCGAGCCGTTGCATGCTAGCATGTCGCACGTTGCAACACGATGCTCTTCACGATTCAAGACAGAACAGTGTCGCATATGTGCGACATCTACTCTGACTTTACTCTTCGTTGACCCGTAGGGAAATTGCGTAATTATAGTCAGCTGATACCCATGCCTTGCAGGTTTCCGATAACGTTTTAAATTTATTTTCAGGCATACTTCAATTTGGACCATGTGGTTAACATTTTCATGGGATGGTTCGCATCTGTCTTTCCGCATCGAACAACGCCACTACCAAGGCCATCAGCATTCTTCGAATAGACGGTGTGATGCCCATACATCCCATACTGCATGGGATACGGTATGGGATGTGTGGGCATACTCTTCTCCCATCCCATACTGTACTGTGTACTTTATGACTGGGACAATGAAATTCGGATTGAATTTTTCTGGAAGGGTGCAAACCAAAGGATTTCTCTTGTTTGCATGGCGAATGGAAATGCATGCATGTCGCCAAAAAATATGCATTAGCAGTCAGTAGGTAGGAAACTGCCGACGGCTGCTGTTGTCAGTTTTTAGAACAGATTTTTAAATTAACACATCAGGTAAGGAACTCGGTCAACGGCTATTTCTCTTCCGCCGGTACCTCATTTGCATTTTGCGTGTCTGGAAGACGACCGATAAATTGCCTGCGAACGGTCTATCATCCTTGGACGGTTACTTCCTAGGACGCAGTCAGAGGAGGGAGAGGAGGGTAATTGCTTCGTCTTTTGTTTAATGACTTCATTCATTAATTGTAAGGTAAGGTGTGAATACGGAGGGTGCGTGCGAGAGGGTTTAAAAAACTCACCCACGTTAAGAGGCGTCCAGTGGCTCCCCCCCTCCCTTATATGAAATGGCGCCCATGCTTGCAGGGGAAAAAGGTAAAATGAAGCAACAATGAACCTATGTTGTTAAGCTCGCCCTGGCGACCCTCCCTCCTCGATTGGGCCCTTATCGCCTTCGCCTATTGCCCCGCCCCCCCTCCCCTGCTCTTTTGAATTTTCTGGTCGCGCCACGGTTATCTCAACTCATAATTTACATGGTGAGAGACGGGGAGGGATCGAAGCTTCGGGCCAGCCGGTCCGCAATGCCTGGAAGGGTAGGCCTGTCAGTCCGCAACACGTTTGCCACAACTGAACCGGTCCGCGATGATATAAAGGTGGAGGAAATCCCCTGCTCTCACGAATGTCGAGTACACCATCGCTTTAATTGATATAAAATGCGGAACCCCTTTTTACGCTGCTATTCCCAAGCAGTGTTCCTGCAGCCAATTAAAAAGAATGCCCGGATTCTCGAGCGAACGGGGCTTCGTGAAATGCGGAGAGAGACGAAAGCGGGGTCGGAATCCGGCTCTTCGAGACGAGACGTGGAAAACTTTTCGGAATCCGAACTCGAGTTTTAGAATCGGATCGGATTCGACTCATATTGCGAGCAGAATGCTTCCAGCTCACGAAGCAGGAGAAAAGGAAGGAAAAAATCGAGTCCACATCTCAGACCCTCGAGGCGATCTGGCGTGGTTGAACTTTTCCCAGAAAATCTGTATCCCACTGCATCGCCATATGTTCCGTTGGAGCGCGAGGATCGGTGCAAAGCACTTCCGCCAAGCCCGAATCAAAAGATTCCGAAGGCTTCTCTTTGCAATTCAATAATATAACGCTACAAAAAAATTATATTTCTACTGCATGGCTGACCGGGGGTGGAGGGGGCGAAGGGAAAAGCAGCACTCGGGACAATATTACTGGGTACTTATGTACCTCGACGGAGGTGTGTGGGCTGTGTGTGGGCTGTGGGAATGCAGGTACTGTACATTCAAGTACCTTTACGTACATTTAGATACGAGGAACTCTAGTAGCGACGATGGCCCTAATGCTCTCTGTCCAAGAACCTTATGTGAGGCAGGGAAGCGAGCCTCGGCAGGTGCTCTGCCAAAGGACAAATGGACACACAAGGACATATCCAGTTTCGTTTAGAACGGCTTGGTCTCAGATTTGTTCAAGTCCAGTTTTAGGAATTCTCTGCAAACCGTGAGCTCTTTCAAGCTAATATAATTTCGGCTTATCGAGTCCTTCGTCGATTGGAGACAAACGGTTCCATTTCTGAAAACGGAGTTAATCAGAAAATGAAAGAAGTTGCGGGCTTATTAATCTATAATGCGTGTTGTTTATTTGCCTTTGATACGTTTTCGTGGAACCCCGGATGGCAGTCTGAAATGTCTTTAGATCAGGGCTGTACCGATGCAGCGGCAACCACCGATATCGATACCATCGGTGCCATCGGGGGTCGGTAAGTTTGCAAGACGCCGATGCCCAAAGATGTTTCAAAGAATTTCCGAAGAAAATTTTTTAAAAAGTAAATGCACGGCTTGATACTCAACGGTAATGGAAAAAAGTAGAGCTGTCACGACGCACCGATCGATGTATCGATGTCTCAATCGGTAGTTGGAGGCATCGATGACTTAGTTTCCCCATCGCGATGGTAGCATCTCGCCCCGATCACTGACGGGAGATGGTAGACGGCGATCTGTCACCCCGATCGAGACAAGAAACGACGGAAGTCCTTCCTCCGCCCGATCGCGATGAGAGATGACTGAATCCCACGCACCCTCCCCCCCCCCCCCTACTCCTCTCCCTCCCCCGCCCCCTCCCCCTGCTCCCCCTTCCACCAGTGATGCGTTGATGCACCGATAGCTGAAGTCGAAACATTGACGCTTATCGAGGTTCTTATGACGATCTTAACAGCCATCGCGACAACCACTAAAAAAAAAGTCAGACATGGCTTCCTTATAGATTTGATTTAATTGGTTTATTCCTATTTGAATAAATATTATACCTCGGTTCTTACGCTCGTTACACTTCACAATCGGCACCGGTACCGACACCGGCTGACGGGTATGACACTATAATCGGCCTTCGGCCAAAACGCAGCCACCGGTAAAGCCCTACTTCAGATACACCACGAGACGGGGCCCATGAAAATTGCATGCTGGCTTCAAACAGCTCCAAGCATGTTTCGTATCACTTCGCATCGCATCGTATTTTTCGCGGTCTTCTTTGCCGGCCTAACGACCCGTTAGAACGGTGGCTCCGAACATTTTGATGCCGCGACCCACCCATATTAATGCGACCCCCAAGTTCGGGAATGGCCCTAAACAATTCAGTCACGTGACTCGAGAACAAAAACTTGAACAAACACGAGCATGCACATTAGATAGCGCGGAACCACGAGTGAAATGAAACTTCCATCTAAAATAAAATTAAAAGTAAAATTAAAATAATAAAGCCAAGCTAAATAAATTAATAATAAATATGGGAGAAAGTCCTTGATGGTGCCCGTTCGGCACAACAACCCTGTGGCAACGTCGAGCGAAGTTTTTCAAAGCGACAGTGTTACCACAACATCGTGTGATTTGATTCGATGTTACCGCAATTTTGAAACGAAACACGGTTCAACGATGAAAATTCGCTCATGCGACACGTGATTTAATTATAATCTCGATTTAAGGTAAATCAGTTAACTCAAGGCGCGATTTTGCTTCGCGGTCGCGGAAAGTCGGAATTTTCGGCCTATTTTATTATTTTTTATTCATGGAATTCCGAAGCCTTCCGTCAAGCTGAGAAAAAAATTTGGAACGTAAAACGCAGTGGGACTCGTTCCGGTGGCATCGAGTCGCCGGGCGCCATCTCGCGTCGGTCGGTCGAAACTATTTCCTGTCTGGACTGTCTGAAGGTTAGAATGCTGTTAGTTCCGAATTTCGTCGCTGTTGATTCTTCGCCGAATCGTAAACTTCGACTTTCAACATTGTCGATGTTGACTCAACGTTGACACAACAAAACCACACCGATTGGGAGATGAAAAGTGCAAAAAAGTATTTTGTGACGTGGCAGCAGGAACCCCCGAAGCACCAAAAAACGCTGGATCCAATCAATCAGTCGATCGATCGATCGATCGATCCCGAATGCCGAGCTCCGTTGATCTCGACTTTCGGCTGAACTTCAACTCGAACTCCCTCAGGTTCAGCTTCGTGTCCTTCACAAAGGAAAAGCGAGTTCCGTTTTGAGCTCGGTCTCGCGCGATGCAGTCAGCCAACGGCTTCAGACGTGCGAGTTGAGCTTCTTCGATTCGTTCGGAGCTGCGCAGACGAGATCGTTCGAAATCGAATGTGCGAGGAGGGGGGGGGGGGGGGGGGGGGGGGGGGGGGGACGAGAGTCGCCGAGAAATCTTTCGGCTCCCGTCGAGTACNGGGGGGGGGGACAGACCTGGAACTGACGGGAAATGCGAAGCTCTCGGGATTTTTCTGCAGTTATGCTTAATTAAAAAAAAAGGAATCCTTTGAGCATGAGCTGCGTCATAGAAGTTTATGAGAGGGTCAGTGCGATGCCATTTCCAGGCACGATGGGATCGAGCGTTGCGGCATTGTGAGGGGATGTAAAAAAATGATTGAGCGTGGTGAAAACTAACTGCCCCCCGGGGCAATTAATTTTCACCACACAGAGTTCCGTTTTCTATTCGCCTTTCTCGCCGAGGATATATGGATTAGGTGGGGAATCTGATCCCCTTGTACCCACGAGGATCTGCTTTCTCGACGTTGAATAATTTTTAATCTCGAAAATAGATTCGCTCCGCTGAGAACGACCGAGAACAGCCGCAAAGTAGTTGAGGCTATTCGTCATTTCCTGCAATCCATCTGGAATGGCTTCGTTCGCATTCGGATGGACTTTGGATCGAGACGATTGAGTTCACAACGGAAGAGTTCATATCGGGATTTGATGTCAATTCGAAAACGTACGAAGTGAATGTGAATCAGCATTAACATTCGGTGACTCTGGTAAACTTGGGGGGATTCCCACAATGTCAAGTGAGACTTCATTTTTCTCTCTTTCTCGCCTCACAACGACCACCAATAGACTGATTGCCCTGACGTCACAGGATGACGTCACACGCATACGCTTCCGCCATGTTGAATAACAAGGCGGGCGGGTTTTTCAAGCGATCATTCATAAAATTCGTTCTCTTCCCCTTGATGCCATGTATTCTCACAACTTTCAATCTCTGGATGCATCAGCAAAAAACTCGCCCTCTTTGCAAAGTGACACATTGCGACGATCTGGATCTTTACGCCCTCAATGCCAAGAAAAACGCTACCGATGACTAGCCTAGGACTAGCCAAGAGTCCATCGGCCTATGAATCGCCTCGGCTTAATATTCTCATTCTGTCCATGCACCGTACTTGGTGAGATTAGGATATTAGGTTGTTTTTATAGTTGCAAGTTTAGGTTATTTGGAATATGCAACTATCAGTATTAAAACTAGCCAAATTCGAAGTGCTATGAGCAGACTCTTGATTACGGTAGCTTCTCCTTCGTGAGATTAGCGACACATCAGCAAATAGATGTTGATGTGTCGTACGAGCCAGGAACCGATAAAAGGACTTGCCTGCCACTCCACTCAATCGAATAGTGCACCCAAAACTGGCACAGATGTTGGATATTTTAACTAGAGATCAACCGATATATCGGTCGATCTCTCGTATTAGTGTTCTGGCCAATACGGCATCACGGAGAGGCGAGGAACTGCAAGTCTTTCGCTCTGCTTCCGTTCTTATTCTCGTACATAGAAGTTAGGCGTATTCATGGCTACGGGAACTTCAACGGCTAAAACGATGGACATTTGCCCTAAGGGTTAGGTTTCGCTGATGATCGTCCGAAAGTACGAGGACTGTTCATTTAATTCGCTGACACGGGGAGGGGACTCCTGCCCTTGCCCGACCGTGTCCACAAATTAAATGAACAGCCCTCTTTTATCATTTTTGGCCTGCTGCCTTACGTTAACCCTTCCATTTATCCAGGGTCTAAAACGTAGGCTAAAACGTAGCGTGAGCGTAGGCCTAAACATGTCCTAAAGACTCTCCCTTGTTCGACCACGATATTTCTAATGCTCGCCTACTGAAGCTTTTAAAATGTTTAGTTTTCCTCGGGGCTCATGCTCATCCGGTGGCATCTGATCTATAAAAAAAAATTCACGACACCAAGAAGTGGAGATATATCCTTGAAATTTGGTTTCGGAATTCGTTGGGCAAGAGAAACACTCCGAATCCATAAAGGCCGTTCTCTACATCACATAATTTATTAAAGAGATCGACCGATATATCGGCAGTCGATATATCGGTCGATCTCTAATTTTAACCCCTTCGGTCCTGGTGGAACTCGGGAGTCCCGCTTTTCCCCCCGAATCATTTGCAGGGCTGCATGGGAATGCGCGACCTTGAGGTCTGACGGGAATTCTGAGTCCCTGTGAACTCTTTTGGAACTTTTTTTTTGCGGTCAATGTCGCTTCATTGTGAGCGGTTGAGTGAGAAAAATTCGTATCATCATCATTTACATTTACATCGTTTGCATCATTTACATTTTAAATTCAGGAGTGAAAGGGTCAAAGAGTTCGAGCGTGATTCACCGACAGACAAACAGAGCACCATACAATATGCCGGACGCGCACGGGCTCTGTTCAGGCTGAATTGGGTAGTGACGTCACGTACGAACAGTCTATTGGATCCTAGGTGAAAGTGTGCCAACAAAGGAATTTAAAAAAATTCATATTTATTCAAGGATTTTGATCAGCAGTAGACAGGAGGGGGGGGGGGGTGTAAATATGTATAACAGCATGAAGGAATCGGCTCAGCGTAGAATTGGAGATGAGAGGGGGAGAAACAGGAAGAGGAAAAGAGAGAAAAGAGAAAAGAAAGAGAAAAGGAAGAAAAAGAAAAAGAAACACATGCCAAAGAGAAAGGTGCAAGAAAAATACTAAGCGCACCAGGAGCTTCGTTAAGCCAAAAGAATTATGAAAGAGCCAAAAAGCAAGAGAGGAAAAAAAAAAAGAAATCCAACAAAGCAAAAAAAAACGCTTTGTTTTTTGCTTTGTTGCAAAGAATATATTTATATATATAATTAAACCTCCTCCACAAAGCCAAGAATGACTCTACAATGAGGGTGCAGTACTCAGTGAAGAGGAAAGAGTACAGGAAAGTGATTGCCTCCAAGAAAAAATCCTACGAGGAGAGCTTGGAG
>CAJPEV010001434.1:0-10265 GCA_905338385.1 Darwinula stevensoni
TTTTCATTGTTCCCCTTGTACTCATTGAGCTAGGCGGTTTCATTTCTTTACAAATCAGTCAAAGAACAATTATAAGAGGTCGGGCGATTAATAGGTATACCTGAATAATCAGTAGTACTAAGATTTGATACCGTACGAGAGGATCAGCTTGCAATGAATAATACTGCAATATGGAAGGATGGCTCGGAAGTACGTTAGATTTCGAGCCTGGTTACCAAGTCAAAAATTTTCTAACGGGCCAACGATGGCTTTTCGTCGACGCTTCTATAAGCCGTAGTTGGGTCATCGGCATTTGGCTGCCTTACGGTTGGTTTAAGCCGGCTTATGGATCGGGCATGTCCTGTTGGCTCATCATTGGACCAACTTTGACTCATTGTTGAGAAACCGCACATGTTTCAACCAGACTTTTCACAATGGTGAAAAGACATAGGGAAAAAAAACCTCCTCACCAATGGCCCAATGGTAAATTAACAAAAAAAATTGACTAGCTGGGCGCGGCTAGTGAGTTCTATCGCGTTACCTTGGAGCACCAATCCAATAACGTTACCAACCGTTAACAGATAAACTACTCAATGCATGAGTGGTATTAAGACGGGTCAGGATGGCTGGGGGGATTCCCCAGACTCCCAAATCAGTCTGTGTTTAAAATTGTCGCAGTGCATTGGAACCCAAAGATGGTCCGTGGTCCCGCCTATCCTGAAATTGTGAAAGGAGCGAAGGCTAGGCAATTGCAGGATCTTGGCGTCAAGGTTGAGAACAAGTTTCAAGGGGTGAGTGAAGTCACGTTAGAGGAGATATTGGGTGATTAGATTAGGGTGAGAGGGGATCGAGAGGGCTAGGCCTGGACGAGAGGAGAAAAAAATTGTGTGAACTGTGTTCCTTGCTGGAGACTCTAACATCAGGAGGCGGCTATAGAGAGGATTCGGACGTCGGGTATCTATTACTTTCTCTTCTTTTTTCAGGGGAAGGATAAGTCATATCAGCGGCAGGATAGGGAAAATAGTGTCTCTGAGTCAGCCGAGGTGCTGTCGGTGGAAGTACATGTCAGGCAGTTTAGGCAGTTTGGTCTCCTGGTTGTCGAGACACCAGGGGACCAAACTGCCTTCCTTACGAGCAATTATTTAATAGCGTACTTTTTCAGGACACCCTGTTTATATACATTTTCTATATCTACAAAGTGATCAGAAATTATGAAAGTTGGCGTCTTCCATTTGTCTTTAGGAATTTGCATAATTTCCATGACATTTCCAGGTACATAGAATGCTATAAACTTTTTATAGCTTGCCATCATATAAAATTCTGCCTGGAATCTCTACAGGAGGGACACTGAAATTCATATTGAACGTTTTAGAAATTTCAGTATGAACTCTAGTTCTTGGGTGTCAATGATTGGATGAGAGTGACTCACACTCAAGCTGTAGGAGAGAGACCATGGAATCTCTACAGGAGGGACACTGAAATTCATATTGAACGTTTTAGAAATTTCAGTATGAACTCTAGTTATTGGGTGTCAATGATTGGATGAGAGTGACTCACACTCAAGCTGTAGGAGAGAGACCCACTGTCCCCGAAGTCATCATCTAAGGCCTTGATCCAATACTCGTTGTTTGCTCCAGGCACTTCTCCCACGAATCCCTTCATAGCATTCAATTCCAATTCGCAAAGTCATGTCTGAGAAAAACTTAAATCAATAGGAAGAGCCTCGATATCAGTTTTCGTGTACTCACTTCTTCAACGGAAATCTGTAGTGGTAAATCGTCCCAATAGGGTACTTTGTCGTTCACAGGCAAGATGAGTAAGACAAAGGACTGCAAATTTCCCTGTACAAGAGATGCAAGGCATAATCGACACCAATCAGCAAATTTTATTTCATTGCAGGAGAAACCGGTGAGACGAGATTCGTAATTTTCTACCTGAAGCCATATGATAATTTCATCTTCGCCCATGAAATCCTCAAAGGCATGGGGTTTGGCCCAACCCAGATCGGCTGATGTATCATTGCTCTGGAGAATTTTGAAGAATTGCTCATTCTCATTGGGGGACGCGGCAAGAATGAAGAGTTCCGTGCATCCTGAACTGCAGAGGACTTGAAAGAGGACGGTGTCATCAACGGGGGCGTCTTCCCTCACAGAGGCTTCTGTCGTGTCTGGATTCCATTTGGCGTAGGTTTCGTCCATTAGTTGAAACCAAGGATTCGCAAGATTCAGATTTTCTGCAGAGACCAGGAACCATATGTTTCATTCCTCTTCCGTTGCAAATGTTGCCTAAAGACACATATATCATTTTCTTTTCCCCGAAGGAGTGGAGGCGTACTTATCGCATTTTCATTTCGGGGATAAAGTTAGGACCACAAGCTATGCTGCCGAATAAAGAATGCTTATTTTCTTTCTTTCCGTTTCAATTCACATATTTCCTGTGACTTTTCTTTCTTTATGTGCTATTAATATGTATATATTTTCCCGTGGGTTTAATGCCCATCTTTGATTCTTCTTAATTATATCTTTTTCTCCTCTGATTTGTACCCATTACTAAATAGGAGCGTACAGCGCTGTCAAAGACGCATATTCTCTACGTCATTTGTAACTGGAAAAATGCTTTCTTTGGTGAAACATTAAAGCCTGAGTAACAACGCCGTTTCCCAAAGCTAGCAAACATAGTAGCGTTACAAACATAGACGTCATCCCCCACAGCCGTTTCTGTCGTGTCTGCATTTCATTCGACGTAACTTGCGTTCACCAGTTCAAACCAAGTATCCTCAGGATCCAGATTTTCTTCAGGGACCAGCTACCCTATGTTTCGATCCTCTTCCGTTGCAAACGTTGCCTAAAGACATATCATGCGAATCGAGTGCGAGGCTAGTTTTTCCTGATTGATATTTGGCTTACTATGCTTTTCCTAAAGGATGGAAACCCCAAGATTGACAACAACAAAAAACCATCGCTCCTGTCATTCCTTAACTCCAACACAAGCGCTTGGAACATTATACCCTCATATATGATTTTCTCATAAGGATGTTGATTTACTTATCGCATTTCCTCTTCGGCAGCGCGAAACTGGCTAATACTATTTTTAGTTGATGAGCTGTGGGAAAAAAAATTATGCACGTGTTTGGTCAGAAGGCCACTGGGTTCCCTGGCAATTCCCCGAATAACAAATTCCCCGAACAGTCAGTTCCTCGTTTGGGATTTCCCCAAATGAAACGGATTTGTTCCAATTTAAGTTTTCTGTCTCGCACATCATGCATGAGGAATGGTGGGGGGGGGGGGCGCCCCTGCGGCCGCCCCCCAACCGAGCCGGAACCAAAGGGAGGGGGGTCTAGGCAAACCGAAGGAAAGGGGAAAGTCGCTAATCTTCTCTAGTCCTGAAGGGGAGGAAATCAGTAAAATCTTCGCCTCCCACCTTAGGTGGGAGGCGAATAAACTTTGTTACTTTAAGGAACATGACTGCCGATAACAAGTTAGTCAGATCATTCATGAAGTTCTCAAGGTAAAGGGAAAAATATGAAAAAGGCGACAGAAACGGTTGTAAGATAATCCTCTCGGCCGCCAGAGATCAGACGGTCGACCAAATATCAATCAAAATCTGAAACGGGGCTACATATGCAGAAGTTGGGTGGCTTAGGAATCAGATCATTAAGTGGTCATTTCTTGGACAGTGTAGAGCGAAAAGGGCAAGAACCTTGTTCTTGTGGGCTATCTCCTAACACAGAAAAAGATGAGCAAGGACAGACGAAGAACGTATTCGGAGTGCCTCTATAGAAGATACTAAGGAAACTGCAATTTCAGAGCTACAACTGAAGGAGAGGAGGTTGTCAATAGGCGAGGGCAACATCATCATGCTACAGAACCTGGAAAATTACAAGCCCGCAAGGTGATCGCAAGCATCGTGAATGATGTAACTCTTCAGAGACAAACAAGGGCATGAACTGTAAATCGACCCCTAGACATGAAGGTGATGGATGCGGTCGATAGCCCTCCTTCCGCGACCATGAGATCGGAAAACCGTGATCGGGGAACTGTCCTGTCGGGGAATTGACCGTCGGGGAGTTGACTGTTGGGGAATTGACCGTCGGGGAGTTGACTGTTGGGGAATTGACCGTCGGGGAGTTGACTGTTGGGGAATTGACCGTCGGGGAGTTGACTGTTGGGGAATTGACCGTCGGGGTATTGACCGGACACCAGAAGGCCACTAGGAGGTTATATAAACCTCAAACAGATCAATTTCTTTTCCCCCACCCGGCCGAAACCTCACCTGAAGGACGAGACATGCCACAATACACAATTATAATGAGTTGCAATTTTATGGGATGTGATTGCCTCCAAAAACCATGAACATTGTTGCTGTATGAGGCTGCACATTAATGTCATTACAGGTTAGACTAAACTTATTGGAAAAGTTTAGTATACACGAGCAGGAGATATTGAAAAATCCAATATCTACAAAAAGTTTCACTCACCAACATGAGGAACGCCTAGAAAGGCAATGACGATGATAGAATAGAACCAACTCATGATTTCAGTCCCAGAAGAAAATTTCCTTTGAATCTCTGTTCAAATGACTTCTACGAGTACGTATACTCACTGACGTAGACGTGAGAAGGTGCAAGCTGCTGAGAACCCTTGTTGATATCATGCCGCCTCTGCAGATAATGCCCATCTGGGCCATTCCCTTCATTTGTTCCGTTTCCGTGAGAGGCGAGCGGAGCGCTTCTTTGTCCTGTTGTCTGCGAATTTCAGGGGGAAATGGAGAGATAACTTGGTGCAATCCCAGTTTAAAAGTCATTTAGCGGATCCGATCTCGAGGCGTCGAACACTATTTCAGCTGATACCAGTCTGTCATATCTTGTATGGAGCGGAAATCAAGAAGATAATAGCAGCCTATCTCACATAGAATGCTTAGAATAGGTGCTTAGAATGATTAATTTTCTCTTCTGAATTTCAAGAACTTTCTTAAAACATTTAACGGTTATTAAATTTACCGACGCATCTCACATGGTACATTTGTGGATGTAGCTGGATCTTCCCCTTACAGATGGGAAGTGCAATGCCCATGTCCATTGTAAGTTAGTCAAATTATCCAAATCCTAACTTGTAGATGACGATATCCTTTGCACATTTACAGAATGAGGAACTGGTCAAATGGTTGGAAACATGTCTTGATGTGGCATATTGCAACAAAGGAATAAATGTATTTGCTTGCATCAAGTATTAATGCGCACCCTATTGATTATTGCGCAAAGTGAATGAATTAGCATGGAGCAAAACAAACGTTGAGTCCTGTGGCCAAATAATCTCCAAAATAGGTCATTACAGCCAGCATATGAGATGGGCTACTTAGTCGCACTCCAATTATTGAAATATTGAATAATCCAATGAAGAAATTGCAATTGGAAATACTTGGAGTTAGAAGCATGTTGGTTTCTGCGGATATGATTAAGCCCTTTAGCATGTCCGTATCAATCCAGTGTTTCCTTTCCGAGAAATAATTATAAATGTTTCCAAGGAATTCTGTTGTTTTTCTGAAAGAGAATGTCCTCTGCGAAGACATTGATCTACTAGCCCCTCTTTGGTCGTTATATTGCGCTACGGTGATGCTAATGTCCTCGCGCGATTTAATCCATCCCATTTGCTCAGAGGGTATGAACCTAAAAAGCATGAAAACTTTATGGAGACGTACTCATTAAATTTCAGCTTTGAATATGTGCCGTTTCAATGTAGTACTATACTTAACAAATTATTCAAATACCTGTTGCCAAACATGTGCCTAGAGGCGGTATTTCTTAAAATAAATGAATATTGAAATTATACCCTTGACAACTGCTTGAGAATTAAATTATGTTAAATTTGTGCAATTCGTATAGGCCAAAAAAAAGTTGTACAGGAAGAATTTCCCCCCCCCCCCCCCCCCCCAAAAAAAAAAGATGGGGCCTGAAGGAATGTATCAATAGCTCGAAAGGAGGGCTTTTCTTGAAATGAGTATCCTGAGGTAAACCTGTGTTCAAATTTTAGCTTTCCGTATGTGCCGATTTCGTTTAGTAAATGTTTAGACAATTTACTAAACGTAAAAGTTTAGACAACATTTCTTAAAATGTTGTCACGGTAAGGGTAAGGGTAAGGTAAGAACAGGCGACCCCGTTTGGGGTTATTGACCTCTGACCTTCATTTACAGCCTTTGCCATTAGGTGCCACTTGTGAGCCCCGGTGTTTGCTATTCAGGATGTGTAGTGGCTTAAATTATATGCGCTGTTCCCGATGTAATAGTTACATAGAGTTATTTTTAGAGCTATATGGTAAGAAGTAAGGAAGTACGGTATGCCTTCCAACCCAACATGCTGAGAAGTCACCAGCGAGGACGAACGGCCGCATCACGGCCGCTCGCGAGCCAGTCCCGGTAAGGACCTCCGGAGAAGGCGGAACGAAAAGTGGAACCCTCAGCGAAGTAACAAAATGCAGGCTCAAGCTAAGTCCTGAATATCTCCCTCCCGCTGATGATCCTGTACCTTGAAAGACATGCTTGACCTTATCCCTGTGAGGATAAGGTCAAAGACCCTCTGGGACGATTCAGGCTAGACCATGGCCCGGAAGAATAGAATTTTCTGTGGGCCGCAGCCGCTTATCCCTCTCTCTACCGCAGTTCGTATGGAGACCATAGACGCGTCTACGACGGTCGAGTGGAACCACCGAGGGAGAGATCCCTCGGTGAGAACGACGCCGGGCCCCGGACACCAGGACTCCGCAGTGCCTTCGGATCCGGCAGAAGAATTGATGAGTGGACGAGTGAGAAGGAAATTAAAACACCTGTTTTGTTGTCACCGTATCTCCTTTTGATCTTATTTCCACCCGGAATCCACAACGGACTACGACACGAAATTGTCGTACCATAACAATATTCTTCCCTTAACAATATAGCCGTGGGGAATCATTTTTTTTAATTAAATAAAACCATTCAAATCATCACCCTTCACTGAATTTCCCCTTTCCTTGCAACCTTTCGCAAACCAGGCTTCACTGGTCAAATAGCTTCATGTCTTTCACAAATTTACGAGCTCGTTTTAAAAATGGACGCTAAGTGTCACTGTTTCTTTTTTCAAAAATGAACAAATGAACTCCTGATCATGATTCTTGTGAAGGCCTGAGCAAGTAAGTAGCCTTGTTTTCTCATTATTCCTCGTCATCATTAGGGATCAAATTTCAAATCACTTGAAGCAGGTGAAAAATGATTGCTCACAGGTGTTGGATGCCCCATCTCCATGACGCATGCAAGCTTTAGGAAGCAGCCCACTCACATTTTTTCTTGAAAAAATATTATTAGTTCTATCCTAATGGAGGCATGTGGTCTCCTTTCCGAAAGGCACGCAGCAAACGCCACTCGTGCATCAAGCAAGCAGGCCCTGCAAAGAAGGAGCTCTGGTCAGTCATAATATTAAGTCATTCCTAGTACTATATGATTTCCTAGGTTGAATAGAGATGCGTTCGAAAAGAATCTCCTTGTCATTATTCCAGTCGAGCCGATCGAGTCCGGTTTTAAGAAATCAACCCACCCTGGCTTCCGGCGGTCACACAGCTATTCGGCTGTGCTTTATCAGGAATTGATTGGTTTTTAGCGTCTACTTTGTCGCCGTCTAGCGTCGGTTGTGCGAATCCTTGTTTTAAGCCAATGTCAGGTGAATAACATTGATATAATTCAGGAAAACATCTCAAAAGTTCGACGAATGTCCTTCAAATGCAGCATGTTTCGAGACAAAAAAGACCTTAATTGAGAGCAAAAGAGGCGCTCATTCTGGTTCACTGGATGTCCAAAGATCCCTTTGAAAACATGTTGAACGTCCTCGAAAGCGTTCATGTGTTATTTGGGCAATTTCATATGTATAAAGCCTGTAGGTTTCTTTTGACTCGAGATAATCTTCGGCGCTCGATCAGTGAATGGAGCGAATGAGGCGAAGAAAAGAAAGTAAGATGCAACACGCAGCTCAGCGACGATCCGCAAATCACCGTAATGGTGCTTTTTTTTGCAAAATCCCGGCTCCCAAACGGTACACATGCATTTTTTGCCATCTGCCAATGCGTCTGCGACACCGGAAAACAATCCAACAGCAATCTCTCAATCTCGCCGACCTCCTTGGGTTGCTCGTACAATTCTGCAAATCGCATTTAGAGCCATGGAAACAAACGAGGAAATTAGGGCGATGGGTTTCTTTGCAAAAGACCGTGTGAACGCATGCGACGACGATCTGAGGAATCACCTCCTATTCCATCATGGATCTTGGAAATCCCCTGGACTCACAGCAGCTGGCGGGAGGCACTGCTGTGAGTGAGGGCAGCATTCCCTTTCGAGAACTACAGTAACTCACGTTTCAAGTTCTTCCGAAAGATGGCGAAACGAGATCTAATCACCGATATCCAATGAAAATTGCCTCCCCTCCCTTTCCTATGGCCGATTTGCAAGTTTCATTGCGAAAAGGCACATGCTCGGATGGTAAGAAAGAGTTCTGTCGAAACCCCAAGTTCATATCTGTAAGCGTTCGGCCTGTAGAGCTGTCACACACAACAAACAAAAAAAGAATCAATTGTCGCTCGGCCTAGTCAGCGGTCAGAATCGCGCAAGCTTTATGTTTAACCTCCGGACCTCCGGTCCTCCAGCTTGGAATACATTGTAATAATATAAATAGTACTGCTACTCTAGTTTCGCATTTCGCAAGACACTCCTGAAGTGTCCATGCAACGAGAAGTGACGTAGTTACTGGTTGGAGTACTAAGATACCGTCGACATACCTCTTACCTCAGGAAATTCGCATGCAACTGCTCATTGGAATGTCTCAATTCTACGGAAGAGGACGAAAGGTAGGAATCTTTTCGAAGGCATTTTTGTTTCGAAGAAAAGGGGTAATAGAAAACCCGGGTAGGAACATGATCCATTGGTTCCGAAGTTGGTGTGTGTGTGTGCGTGTGTGTCACTATTGCGTTGAAAAAGCCTGGTCTGAAAAGACACATCACAGCACAGCGTGCGTTTGCTCCGCTAAAACCCCGTCGTCGCATCTTTGTTAGTGTCACAAAAGCGTGTACGAAGAGGCTGTCGTCTGCCGGAAAGCAGTCGTGTTATCGAATAACCCTACTACCGACCGATTTCGTTCCAGTCGAGATTGCTATCTTGCCATACAAAACTATGGTAACTTCGTTTTAACGCTTATTCCACGCCGAAATCGTCCAACAATTGCATATCACATGCATATCTTTCCCAGATTACCCTGACCTCTCCTTGGTGAGAGAGGCTATGGGATGCTGAGAGCTCAATGAGATTACCACTCGACAAGATGGGGACAAGATGGCGGCCTGCACGCGGCGTCCCTGCAACGGCTCTCCGGTCCTTTCTGACTGTGCGACCCAACCAACGCCATCACAGTGTCAATCGACTCCCCGAGTCGACGGCCACCACACTCCAAATAGCCCTTTTGAGGGCTTCCTCCCAGTGGGGGATGCATTCACCATCATTCAGCTAAACACCGAGGGAATGTCCAGGGCGAAGGGCGAGGTCATCGCCAAAACCCTGGGCCCCATAGGAGACGTGATCCTCCTACAGGAGACGAGGGAGACCTCCCCAACAAGCCCCCGACTCAAGATCCCAGGATTTACCGTTTGCGGGTTCAAGGGGGACATACACCATGGCCTAGCAACATACGTGGCCCATAGGCTCAAGGTCATCTCGACTCCATGCCCCGACCTCGACTCGCCTTTCTCAACGTGCATCGAGGTTGCGGGCATCAAAGTACACAACGTCTACAAACCTCCACGGGCCCAATGGCCCTCGTCGGCTCTCCCCACTCCGTCTCACCCTTCCATCCTCGCCGGGGACTTCAATAGTCACCATACCTCATGGGGCTACTCGTCCACCGACACTCCCGGCGAACAGATATCGGAATGGGCTTCAAGGTCGAACCTCCGCCTTATTTTCGACCCTAAACAGAGGAAGTCATTCCGCAGTGCTACGTGGGGCAGTGAAACCCAGCCCGACTTGTGTTTCATCACTCTCGACCCGAATGGGATCCCTATCCCCGTCGTCACGGCAGTCCTGGACGACTTCCCGAAATCCCAACACCGCCCGATCGCCCACCGATTAGGCCTCACCATCCCCAGGATGGAAAGCCTTCCTCGCCCGCGCTGGAACTACAGGAGAGCGCGCTGGGAGGAATTCCAAATGATCGTGGAGGAGTCCATCACAGAAATACCTCCCAACCCCAAATACTACCATCGCTTCACGGATCTCCTCAT
>CAJPEV010001434.1:10521-66100 GCA_905338385.1 Darwinula stevensoni
AAAATTTCTGGGACATTCTGCAACTATGCTGGAACGGCCTTCCATCTGCTACACTAGAAAAATTGATCAAAAGAATACCCAGAATCTGTGCAGCCGTTATAAAAATTGTGGTGGTTATTTCAATTTAAGTAAAATTTGAATTGAAAATGAAAAATATGTGCTTTTTTTGCACAAATATGTATTTTCTTAACGTAAACTAAGTAAAATTATATTTTTCAGAAAAAAAACGCTCGATTTTTTTCATATTTCTTATGATTTGCGAAATTTTCCTACCTGCCTCAAACTTTCTGGCGGTACTGTATATATTATACGCAGTTTACCGAATCACTCAATCATGAAGGAGAAATCGTATGGATGTGACAGTGGTCTCATATTGATTTTCATGGTCTAAAACATTGCGCAAAAATGTGTTAATTAAATAATTATTTAAAAAGTTAATTGCTCCATTTCCTTGATGCTACCTTTTTGGTGCTCTCTCTGGGATCGGACAAGGCAGGCCCTTCGATCTCAACGATGCCCTTTACATCTGATTGCTAATGGCATTTTTTTTCTGGGAATTAACAATTATCAATGAGCGAAAGACTTCCGATCCGTGGAATGGTGCCTGTGATGCTTCAATCGCAAGCTCTTGGTGAGAAGATTGCGTTTGGGCATATTTAGCTGCGAAATATGAGAAAAGAAATGGTAATTTTATTGCATAGTCACGTTGAACGGAGGGCGAGAAAGCCCAGTTGCGTTGGAACATAAATACTTATTTGTGGTGATATGCAATCGACTTCATGTCTTCGGCTAGGGGGTGTAATGGTATCTCACCGTTTCAGGTCCCGGTCATCCCCTGCATTTTTTTCGTCCTGTCATAGTAACCTACCCTACCTTCGGACATTATGACATATGCCCTAAAAAAAACTCAACCTCAAACTTTTTCACGCAGTGATTTTACATTTTTGCTATAAAGGCTGACTAACTTCAGAGGAAACAGGATGAGGGAACATCAAGTGAGGCACATTCATTCTGTTTGGCCGAACGAACAAAAAGTCAGCCTAATTTGGGGGATGATGGTGCAGTTGTATTAGGAAATAATCGCAGCGAAAGACCCCTATCCTTACTGACCCATCATTCCATTGAATATATTGACTCATTGCCCTTTGACCGAATTTGGGAAATAAATATTTGAGGTCCACTAAACATGCTGGTGCCATGAAGGGCCTCACCAGAACAACGAAGACTAAACCAAAAGGGCGTAAGAAAACTTGACTCGAGTACAGTGCGAATGCACGGGAAGGTAGAGCGCAGTTAGCAGACGCAATGGCTTGGGTAAAGCGTTTCACATCCCTTCTCCACATGTCCACATAGAACGTTACCATTAGATCAACGCATGAATCTTATACATTCATACCTCAACTCTTTCGGCTTAAACATAAATCACTATGACATATTCATGCAGTATTTTCATGTGATATATATCTTAGAATATTCTCCATTTAGTCCGCTCCACCACAGGTCACTACGTTCCACCAGTAACTGTAAGCGGATGGAGACACAGACCCTCTAATACCGTATTCGCCTACACCAAACAGGAAACTTGATTGCCAACCAAGCTGCACGCCAAACATTCGTGTCGGATCGATACAATGCAGTTTATCCGCATCCCGTCCCTAGCTCAAAATCAGACTCAAGATCCGCATTCCTCCCAGTGGGGGATGCATTCACCATCATTCAGCTAAACACCGAGGGAATGTCCAGGGCGAAGGGCGAGGTCATCGCCAAAACCCTGGGCCCCATAGGAGACGTGATCCTCCTACAGGAGACGAGGGAGACCTCCCCAACAAGCCCCCGACTCAAGATCCCAGGATTTACCCTTTGCGGGTTCAAGGGGGACATACACCATGGCCAAGTGTAAATATGCTGGTGATGCGCGAATGTGTACCCTTCCGTGCCGTTTCTGTTCGCTGTTCTTGTTTATTTTTGTTTGTCACCCCTTTCTCCTCTGTATGTGTGGCCGAGACGTACGAATAATACCACTCGACGAAGTTTAGATACTCCGGAATTCGTTGGCTTTCCATTTCTTCCAACTAATGAAGATACCCCGTCGATACACACCGAAAGTTTCTAAGTTCTGCGATTGAATGAATGCATTTTTTAATAATGGCAATTTCAGCGGCATAAATATTTGTGCGATTCCCATCGTGAGATTCAAACCAGGGAGATGATCGGAGCTAGAAAATTACGACTGGGAATCAATAGCTTGTGCACGTGGAGTTTTGGCAGTTGCTGCAGCTGTCCTTAGGGTCTGTGAGCGATGGAGGATCCGTAGAATGTCAGATTCAGTGCGAAGTTAAAGGACTAAGAATTCAAATGCTCTATAAAAGTAGTTCGATGCTGGATTGACGAAGCAGGAATACATTTAATATAGAAACTAAA
Organism: Darwinula stevensoni; assembly: GCA_905338385.1. Taxonomy (NCBI): domain Eukaryota; kingdom Metazoa; phylum Arthropoda; class Ostracoda; order Podocopida; family Darwinulidae; genus Darwinula; species Darwinula stevensoni. Next base: position 12,943 of record CAJPEV010001434.1, read on the forward strand.
AAGTTATTATCTATTCATTATGGTGCTCTCGGATTAGTGCTGTATATAAAGGGAAGAGAGCATAGAGTCGCAACAGGAACGTGCCATGCATGCAGTGGCGGGTGAAAAATAAGTTGGGAGAATACTATTTTATAAAGTACTGTAATTCGCAAGATCTGTCTTACAGATCAATGAGAGGTATGGATGACTTGTTGAGCTCTTGATGAGAACCTGAAAAACGGCTGTGATGGCGATGATGATCATCATATGGAAAGAGCGCTACCTGCCAGTACTGAAACTGCCAGTAAATGCCATCTGGAGAAGCTGTCGGTAATGGACTATGCCTTTCGAATTTCATAGAGGCCGCTCCATCAGTAAATCGGCCAGCATGTCTGTAAAAGGAGATAAACAGGTCCCTCGTTACCGTTCCCACGTTAGAGGGTGATGGAGAGGAGGCGCGTGAAGAGTGGGCGCGAGGCACTTCAGCTGGTAGGGCAACGAGGAGGGACGACACTCAAGCAAAAGTCTGCGCTCGCGCATCACGCTGCAGCTGGTGCAAAGTTTACAAATCTCAATTCCCACTTTCCCCTCTCCCCATTTCCTTCCTCGCACGCTCAGTCGATCCCGCTACAGAATAGTTGAAAATTTCCCACTTTTTCGGGGCATTTTGAGAACGCCAACGTTAAAAAATAATATTATTGGCGCACTAACTCAATGCCGCAAACATACTCAAAGCACTATCGACGGAAATGGTAACGCGATAAAGTATGACACATGCTAATTGCCAGCAGTTCGGATAGCAACAACTTCCGTAGCCGGCAATGCCTCATACTATCATTGCTGGTAGTGAGCACTTCACCTAGGATGGCATTCAGTACAATGCTACAGATTATCATATTGTGTATTATGTATAGGCCCATGGATTAGAGATGGCCAGGCATCGATTTCACACAACCCGTCAAAACGAAACATATTTTTTTTTCGACGTATTGGGAAATTATCATGAGACTCAGATTTCCTGATGTAACCGTCTTGCACGGTTTCCCATGCCAAAAGCACGCTTCGCCACCCTGTCGGCTTGCATAGAATGCCCTTCATACTAAACCATCCTCCCGAAAATGCGTTTCTGCACAGATTTGCGAGGATCTCTCTGTCCCCCCTCCAGGCAAATACGTCATCAGAGACGAGCTAAGAGGCCTAAGCGGGCTGCGGGCCGGTCATATCAGCACAACACGATCGGAGGTTCGGAGCAGGAAAAGCACGGTCGACGATCGCGTTCCGGGTCGGGTGCGGGCCACGATTCCAATCGTACCGATCAAGTTTCAACTCGGAAAAGTAAACACGTGCAGGCCTCCAACGCGCAGAAAGACAGGAGAACCTGTGAATCGTACTTTTTGGTCTTCTGACCCAATGAGTATCGCCTCTAGGTCATAAGTTTTTTATTGACACCTTAATTATTAAAATCCGTTCATCCGTCTAGGTGGAGTTTCCCAGAATGACAGACTGACAGGTTAGACAGGTTACAAGGTACAAGGTGTTCAAAAAGTTTATTTCCTATTTCAAAAGGCCCTATCTCCATTACGGAGCCGCCTAGGAAATGTATACTCAACGCAGATGATGAACAGCCAATGGGATTTACAATAGCCAAGTTTCCAAATTTTCCCCAAAACAGGTTTCTGGATATCATCAACAGGACAGCGTTGTACCGGAAGAGACACGGGTCCCTCCACACTTTTGGCGACGCGTCCAGTCTCGTCTCCAACGTACGTTCCAGGACCGTGTGATCAGCAGGGTTTTCCCACAGACCTAGCCGCCAAGGTCACAGGACATGGCGCCTGCGGACTTTTGGCCGTGGAGTTTCCCGAGTTCTGGCTGTGGGGTTTACAGTGGCCGTCATGCGAACTTAGTGGAACTCAAGGAATGCATAGCACCGCCATGCTGCGCCAGATTCTGACATTGTCGTCTGACTAATTACGTTCTGTCGTCTACCACTTCATTACATGGATGGAGGCGGTGGTCGTGGTAGGGGGTAGCCATATCGAATACCTCCAGGTTTGGTAGTGCCATCCACGCGGATATTGGCATATGTGGCGACTTCGGACTGTGTGTTTGACCGGTATAGCGCCATCCGGGTGGTGATTTCCCGAAAAATTTTGGAAACTTGGAAACTTGGATTTCATGAATCCCAATGGCTGTACGTCATATGTGCCGAATATGAAGTTTCTAGGCCGCTCCTTAATAGAGAGGGGGCCTTTTGAAATAGGGAAGTACATTTATGGACAACCTGTGTACGGATCCTTTTCATTCCCACTTGGAGGAAAAAGCTGAATCTGCTGTAAGTTGCTGCAATCGACGAAATATGAAACTTGGGTCTAGTAATATCATTAGGGATCAAAGGGAATGGATAGATTCGTTTGAAATTGGACCTGAAGCTGCCAAAATGGTTTTCCATAATTTCTGTTGCTAAAATCATGAATTTCACTCTCGTTCTTGAGAAATGACCATTAACGTGAGTTACGATGCAAAAATGGAGAGATGTTAAGGTATATTATTGAAATTTCTGTAAAATCGACTCGTTGAATCATCGCGCCATTTACGAACGAGAATGGCTTTCAAATACTGGAACATGCTTTTTTAGGTGCAATCTTTATTTGGAGAATGGGCAAGGGAAGAAGCTCATCTACGAAACGCGAATTTTCTAAGATGACACCTTGGCCTCTCAGGGAGGGCAGACATTTGCAAAATTTTCGCTGATCCTTTAATATGTTCTATGAAGAGGAGAATCACGCGGCTTTTCATGTATTTATGATACGATGAGACGTTGTCGAGATGAAGATGTTCACAGAGAAGCAAGCTAATCGTGATTAGTTAAAGATGATCGTGGCAGTTAGACGGTGAGGCGCGAGTTCATATATTCACATCAACACACATGCAAACCAGGATCCCAGACTGGGAATTTCCGTTAGCTAGAGCTGAATTAGAACAATGTGCAACGGTCGGTTTTGAATGTATACAGTAATTCCATTTTCACGGTTTATAAATGCAAGTCCTTCATTTGCAGATCCTACAGAGTTTCATTCTTGGTGATAGTTGTATTGAGATGAAACGAGAAATGAAGCTTTGCTTCGTTCTTCGTTTAAAAGGAAAATCCCCTATTCAGTTCAGCCATTCAACACAGCAATGGGCGAACGGTCTAACCTTTCGCTTTCCCTCTGCGCAGAGAGACATTATGTGGATATTGAATGAGCCGTCCTGGCTGGAGAAGACGAGAATAGGAAATGAGACACAACGTATATGACGTCATTCATGCATCCTTGCCCATCCATTACTTGACTTATCCAGGTAGAATGAGTCACCTCATGAAACCTCTTTCTTTTCCACTCTCACTAGTCGTATGGTGGATGTCTCCCAGAAGAGGCGATAGACGCATCCGGTGGTGCTTGTAGTAACTTTCAAGGTCAGGTATCGTTTTCCAAGTTCCTTATTCCAGTAATAGGACCTACGCCACTGGGTGTTATGTGACTCAGAGAGAGCGAGAGGAATAGCGACATGGTGCCAGTTCGTGAAGGGTGGATGTTTGGGAGTTGGTTCTATGTGCTCGTCAAATTCAACTCCCTTTTCCTTGACATCGAGTATCCCTTTCTCCTATCCCGTGAGTGAATTTCTATTACACATTTAATTCCTTCCTCCTGGAAGCCATGCCGACAACCTACGGGCACATGCAATAATATTAAATGCAAATATATGCGAACAAGCAAATAAACAATGCATGGCAATAATTTTGACTATAATATGACAATTATATAACCTTTTATTAAGCGTCGCATAACAGTTTCCAGCTCTTCATCAGTGCTTCAGTAACTTCCACGAGCTTCCATTTCTCGAGGTAACAAATAGATTATTGTCTATTGAGACAAATGGGAGAGGAATAACTTTTATTTTGCAGTTCTTGCCATTACGAATCCGCAATTTCAGAGGATACTGCCATGTTTAAGCGAAATTCAGGGCCCGACTTTTGGTTCGACTCTTTTCTTGCATATTTTAAGTCTTACAAAGTACCCATAATTCGCTTTGGTGATGACTAGCAGGAAACAGTGGTTTTAATTTTCTCCCTGACGGAAAGGCATTGAACTTCTTCACAGTCAGAGCAACTCTTCGCTATGTCCGAAGAATACCGCAAAGATTAAGGATCGGATGGATACGCGTCACCGGAAACCCTACGTCCAAGTCTTGATGGCCGCAATCGTAATGGGCCAATGAGGCTTCATTGTCAGTCTGGAGACTGACAATTTCGGGGTTCACTGAGCACGAACATGATTAATGACCGAATGTTCAGAAATATTGCTGTTTTATCCAGTAAAAGCCTCTAGAGTCATTGCAACAGCGCGACGTTCGATCATTCTGTCCTATTCTGTGTAGAATACGAAGAGATGTTATTTATTGGGGTCTGCCATGCGATTTCCAGGTTTTCATTGTATCATTTCCTGAGGTCAAGAAACGAATCGTCATTCGCTAATTACTGATGGGCATTTTAATGTTTTCGGAGGCGTTTAAAATCTGCGATTATGAGAAGCAATTGGTAAAGAAAGATGAAGTTAGTTTTAAAGTTTCTGCAGAGGATGGAATATCGGGTTTCTGCCAGATTGATGTATTGTAACTGGTCAACTTTAGTTTGCTAAAGCCCTCGATTCTGAAATTCAGAAAGCTACTCTTTGGAGCATACAGGGTTAGGTTTGGAGGCATGTGAGAAGACGGGAAAAATGGTACTGGAGAGGTGACTGAAAATATTGAAGATTTGGATTTATTTATTTTTTTAAACTTCGTATGTGAAGGGCCGACAGTGCTTGGAAGATGAAAAAAAAAAGAAAATTACGAAACTCATAGGCCCTCCAAGGCCAAGGATGTACAATTTTCTTCGATTGTTCATCCCATTGAATGAGAGACAATGGGCGCGTGTCCTACGCGCCCATTTGTGTAATGTGTAATTCCTTACAAGGCCTCGATCTACGTTTTCCTTTGTGCTTTTCCACAGAACAGTCACTTTCATTATGCCCTTCTGCGGGATTGATGCCCATTCTTGCGCTTTCCAAAGATGACTCACTCTTACGCATCCAACGAACAAGACGATGAGGATTCCTCTCTGGGAGCAGATTAAACACTTTCGAGACAGACATGGAACGAAAGAATTTCTGCGAAAAAGCCGTGGGATCCCGCCGCTTTCACCCTCGGGAGTCACTCTCCTTGTGAGAGTGTCGATCTAATATGATCACGGGATTCCGATTGATAAAGGGGTCGGGATCCCGATATATAAATGGAAAGAGGAAGAGGAAAGAGGAAGAGGCGAGGAAGTCATCCTGCCTCCAAGGATGAAAGGGGACTCTCAAGTGTAATACGCGGGACGTTTCACACTTCCCTGCGGAAAAGTCCGTATCGTATGAGTGAACACCCCCTATGTAGGGAGGGGAACAGGGTGGGGGGGGGGGGGCGAGCGTGTGCGTGTGCGTGTGCGTAGAATGCTTCTCTCTCATGCCATAGTGTTAGGGGGGGAGAGATATTTGTTCGGTGGTGTAGTGGTTGCACATTTGACTGGCAATTAGAAGGCCACGGTTTCGATTCTCACCCTCTCTATCATTTTCTTTCGTCCTTTCATGCCTTTCATATGCCCACCCTTCTGTCTATTACGTTCTCAAGACAGTCGCAACGGCTGAAAAAAAGTGCAAGCCCCAGAGAGGGAAACTTACACCCTGAGGCCAGCAGAAGGAGCCGCACATGCGCACATTGATTTGCAGACATACAGACGCCCAAGTAAATAATATGCTATCAGAGGTACCCGGCGTTGCACGGGTAAATATTGTATAGGACCCATATTTGCCAGCAGGGAGGGGAGGGGAGGGGGGTCTTGGTCATGGCCTTCATGGACCCTTCCCTGCCGGGTTCGAATTTTGAAACGCCACCTAGCTTATAACCATCGTCGGACCAAAGGATTAAGCCATGCAGAGTTTGGTCGGGCTTGGATTTGAGGCATGGCTGTGCATGAGAGACAAACCGAGAGACAGAAACTTTCAGAAATCTATATACGAGCCGCTTGGGCCTCCATGTGCATGCAAGTGCATGTGCGCATGTGCGGAGCCTTCACTCCTGCCTTCGGGTGCTTGCCTAGCTCTCTTGAGCTCGCATCTTCCCTCCAGCCATTGCGGCTGTCGAATCTATTCTCGAGAACGTAATAGCCGGGGGGGGGGGGAGATTTCAGATGGTATGACGAAAGAAAAACAATATTGCGGCCTGGAATTGATCCCAGGGCCTCCTAATAGACAGACATGACTTTTCCTCTACACCACCACCAAACCAAACGCTCTTATTGTTTCCTTTCCATGTTATTCATAGCATTACAAAGGGAGAGATGCATTCTACGCATACAGACCGGAGGATCCGATACGGACTTCTCAGCAGGGACGTGTAAAACGTCCCTGCGTAATGCACTTGTAGCCTCCATTCATCCCCAATGGAAGGATGACTTCCTCGCCGGAATGAGATCTCATCATCATATATATCATCATCAGATCGTAGATTTATCGGGATTTCGACCCCTTTATCAAACAGTACCCCGTCCTTTTATTGATCTCACAAGGAGGGTGATTCCCGAGGGTGAAAACGACGGGATCCGATCTGTATGGAACAGGAACTCTTGGCTCTGAAAGACGCTGTCGGCCGCGAAGTAAGCATCCCTTTTCTCTTGCGTATATTTCACTCATAGTCCATCATTGGAGATGGACTTCACCGACGCTCCGAACATCTTCCAGATCGATACGGGATGAGAGTGCCGCTCGATAAAAGTCCGTATCGTAGGCGTGTATAGGGTTGCTATAACTAAGGGATGTTCACACCTCGATGTGAGCTTTCATGCAGGAAAACTCCCGCACAATACTTCGAGTCCCGTTTTCTTCCGTGCGAAGGAGAGTGAAAGAGGATGAAATCGGCGGGATCCCATCACGGTGGGACAGAACAGGATGGCTTATTCTTGGATCGCAAGGATGCCGTCGGTCGGGTTATTATCATCCCGTATCCATATCCGTATATTTCACTCATAGGCTGCACGCAAAGTGATGGAGATGGTCTTTACGGACGAAGCGGACAGAGTCGTAATCAATAGGGAAAAGTGCCGATAAATGTAAGCGCGAAGATCTCACACCGGCGAAGAAGTCTTCTTCCCTTCAGCGGGATAAAAGGGGACTACAAGAGTTGTACGTGGGGACACGTAAATAACGGGAAAGGAAAATATTTCTATCTCACATAATCCTACGAACATATATTTAAAGAAGAACAACAGGACACCTAGGCTGCGCGATATGAAAAGCGAAAGCCGAAGAAAACGACGGCTGATTTCATTATTCACATTGAAATAGCGCATTGCTAACAGCAGAAAAGAGACGTACCTCACTCTGTAGGTAAATATCCTTCTTTTGGTAAAACTCTCCTCCAAAAAAATCCCCAGGCTATCTTCTAATTATTCCCAGTGGGGATGAAGTAGAAAAAAAATACAAAAATTAAATTCACGTCCTCAAAAGAAAGATCCTGATTTCATAGTAATCCTGGGAAGTCAGAAGCTTCAAATTTGAAGCGATGATATTGTAATATATGTATCACCAATAGAGGAAAATGTATGTTGCCATATCATAGCAAGTGTTTCCCCATTTTCTTATTCTTGTCCAGGTTGGAACTTGAACGATTCTGATGCTTCCGATCGCCATTCTGTTCCCGTAAGTCAGTTTACAATAGCCCTGTCCCTCGTGTATGGGCACCTGGACCATAAGTCTGTTCATTCATATTGTTGGGCCACGTAATAGGCGGACCTGTTACCATACTTGGAGTTGGGGGAGATGACATTGAAGGAACTAAGGAGACTTTTGAACCTACCTGGATGGACTTTGGTGGACACCGCCCCGCATAATACATCCATCAAGCGCATCAATGTCTCCGAATACTCCCATACTCTTTTCCTCGTCCAGGTACACGAAGTCTGTAAGCTCCAAGGAGTTGTGGATGTGGTTCTCATTCATACAGCAGTCAGGGAAATTCCCGGTTGCCACTGATTGAGATGCAAGACGGATAGTTAGCAGGTAAAACAATAGTCTCACTTTTACAAAAACGTGAAATTTAAATATGCTATACATAACATGCAATATATAATATTATACATGACTAATGACGAATGAATGAATTTTTATAAAACTCAATGTCAAATTTTCTCATCCTGATTAGATTTTCCTCTAATTCTTGCATGCTAAGATTTTAAAGTGCAAGTGGACACGTCTTGATTACATTGACATACCTGTATTTATCAAATAATTTTTTTAAATGTAACGCTACAACTTTCGAGAATATGAATAAGAATGCGACTGTCAACCCCTAATATTACACGCTAAGCATTATTCAATGGCTTCACGCGATGATAGTAAGCCAAGCCCGTAATCCCAAAATATATTGGGATGTTTTAAAAACATTTCTAATCCTGAGGTACTTCCAATTGCAATAGACCATTATTGCTCTTCTCATGAGAATACAGATGTTTTCCATGGTGACTGACGAAATGTCATCTCATTTGTCGATTGAGGGCTTCTATGATATTTTTCATTATTCTTGTGAGGTTTCTGCTAAAGGGGTATTAAAACTGAGAAAAATGCTGAGATGAGTTTTCTAACCCCTAATTAGTCGACGTCCAAGAAGATCTTTCAGTGGCTGAGAGGCCAGTATCCTACTGACCCTGTTCTGAAATATCTATTTCGAGATCGACTCCTTAGGGCAGGGGTCGGGAATCTTTTTCGCTATGTGAACCATACTAAGATTAAACTAAGTGCTTGCGAGCGAATAATTTTTAGAACAATGTAATTTTTTGAAGTTGTAAACAGACATATGCATTCTTTCATACATAAAAAAATGAGGAACATCCATGATTTTCAGCCGTGACTCAATGAGCGAAACTTTTCGGTTTTTGAGCCATAGGTTCCCTACTCCTGCCTAAGCGTTTAGAGAATTCAATTCATACTACCCTGAATCAGTACCATATTGAAAAGAATCATGGAAGCCGTCTTCAATGAACAATAGAGCCGACATTTTGCAAGTCCCCTTCAAAGGCATCTCTCTTCCTATGAAAAGTGCAAGAAAGATACATTGCAACTGCACGCGCCAGAGACTTAAAAATGGTTGATCACCTTAGTGCATTTTATTGTATTTTTAAAATTTTCCTAGTTGCTCTTACCTCTTCAGAGCAAATTAAAGCTTCTCTTCATATACAGAGTGGGCACCATGTATGTTCAGATGCCCATTCGCCAGGAAGACGTAAGTGCACCGTGAGCTGACTCAACCATTACCCTGGACTAGCCGACCCGCGGAAGACTTCCACGTACTCTTCGGCAAGAAATCACGAGTTCATTCGGCGGCCCTAAATCTCATTGGCCCTCTCATCGCTATGGGCAGCAGTCCGTCATTCCTATTTATTACGTGTCCCCATGTACAACTCTTGTAGTCAGCTCTCATCCCACAGAAGGGAAAATGACTTCCTCGCTGGGGCCTCTTGGCCCTTACATTTATCGGCACTTTCCCCTATCGATTACAACCCCGTCCGCTTCGTCCGTAAAGACCATCTCCATTACTTTGCGTACAAGCCTATGAGTGAAATATTCAGATATGGATATGGGATGGTGATGACCCCAACCGATCCAAGAATAAGCCATCTTTCACTCTCCTTCGCACGGAGGAAAATGGGACTCGAAGCATTACGCGTGGGTTTTCCTGCATGAAAGCTCACATCGAGGTGTGAACATCCCTTAGTTATTGGGGGGTGGGGGTGCACAAGTCGTAGAATGACACTCTCTCCTATTCTCAGAAACGAATTCGACTGTTGCAACGGCCGGAGAGAAAGTACGAGCGTGAGACGGCCACTCCAATCCGTGGATGTCTTCCATGAACTGTTTCTCGGGAATTCCCGAGATCAGTCAGCAGCCCCAAAACTCAGCGGCCCTCTCAACGATATGAAGCAGCATCACCTCCATTCCTTTCTCGAGAGTGAGAGGCTAAGCGTGTCGCATATTCCGATATTCGCTAATTCAGTCAGCGGCTCCATTAACACTCTGCGCAGCAACCGCTGACATTGTACGTCTTGCGCACCCCCCTCCCTCTCATTCACGGGGATCTTCACGCCTACGATACCGACTTTTATTGAGCGACACTCTTATTCCGTATCGATCTTGACGATGTGGGTATCGTTGGTGAAATCCATCTCCAATGATGGACTATGAGTGGAATATACGCTTTGGAAACGGGGTGCTTACTACGCGGCCGACGGCATCTTTCCGATCCAAGTGTTCCTGTTCCGCACAGGTGGGATCCCGCCGTTTTCACCCTCGAGAATCACTCTCCTTGTGAGGATGCCGATTAATAAAAGGACGAGGTACTGTTTCAAAAAGGGGTCGAGCTCCCGATAAATCTAGGATATGATGCTTAATTATATGATGACGTCTCATCCCGGAGAGGAAGTCATCCTTCCATGTGGGATGAAAGGGGACCACAAGTGTATTACACGGTGACGTTTTACACGTCCCCGCTGAGAAGTCCGTATCGGATCCTCGGGTCTGTATCGGGAACGTAGAATGCATCTCTCCCTTTGTAATGCTATGGATAACATGGAAAGAAAAGAATAGTAGATTTTGGTTTGGTGGTGTAGAAGAAGAATCCGTGCTCTGCCAAGTAGGAGGCCCTGGGATCAATTCCAGGCCGCAATATTGTTTTTTCTTTCGTCATGCCATCTGAAATCCCCCCCCCCCCGAGGCTATTACGTTCTCGGTAAATAGATCCGGCGGTGTGAGATGGATAGAGCGAGACAGACACTCGTAGTCGGGCAGAAGAAGCCCCGCACATGTCACTGCGGACCTACAGACGCCCAAGCATAATATACTGTATATATATATATACACATAGTTCTGCCATAAATACTGTTACAAGACTTGTATGTTCCTTTGCTTTCTATCAAAAGAAGCTAGAATATCGTAACCTAGTAATCCTGCAGTGTATTATCCACCGTATTGTTTGGTAGCATTTTGGTTGTTGTGTTCCGTGCAGTAAACATGGAGTGGGTGACAAAGAGAATCGCGTAGCGGTGATTGCCCTGCACAAAGTGGGTCAGAAACCTGCAACCATTTTCAAAACTTTGCAGCCACTTGGAATCCGTCGGCAGTTTGTTTACCGAGCTATTGAACGTTACATTGATACTCAGGGAGTACGAGACCGCCCTAGATCTGGACGCCCATGCACTGCCAGAACACCACGAGACATCAAAGCAGTTTGCAACAGGATTCTGCGAAATCCTCTCCGCAAGCAGAAAGTGATGGCCAGGGAAATGGCCATCTCGATTAGAAGCATGTCTCGGTTGATTAAATCCGACCTAAGGATGGGGGCTTACCGAAGAAGCACAGGACACATGCTGACTCCATCTCTGAAAGAAATCAGGAGGGCGCGATCGAAAGTGTTGCTGCAGATGTACGCGCAAAACAGACACCACAAAATCCTCTTAACCGATGCAAAAATCTTCCCAATTGAAGGAAATTTCAACCAGCAAAATGACCACATGTATACCCACAACTCTTGGGACGCTGCAGAAGTCATCCATAAGGTGGAGAGTGGTCACCATCCTGCTTCCGCCATGGTATGGTGGGGAGTGAGCCATGAGGGTGTAACGAAGCTGCATTTTTGCGAGCAAGGAGTGAAGGCATCGGCCAAGGTGTACCAGGAAGACGTCTTAGAGAAGATAGTAAAGCCTCTCAGCCAAGCAATGTTCAATGGAGGCAACTGGATCTTTCAGCAAGACTCTGCATCTGCTCAAAAGGCTAAGATAACGCAGGAGTGGCTAATCAACAATGTCCCCGAGTTCATCAAGGCCTCAGATTGGCCATCTGGGAGCCCCAAGTTGAACCCATGGATTAAAAATTGTGGGCAGAGTTGGAGCAGATGGCCTGCCACAGAAGACATCCAAATATTGAAAGTCTTAAGCGACCCTTTGCAAAATCAGCAGCCCATATCTCAATGGACTTGGTGCGTACTGTGATTGGTGAGTGGTCTGATCGTTTAAAGTCATGTGTGAAGGCCAGGGGTGGACATTTTGAATAATGTTTCTGTATTCTGTTGGTAATTATGTAGGGAAATAAATGCCGTTCGCGAATACAGCGTATGTTTTATATTTACATAATTCTTACAAAAACACCTTGTAACGATATTTATGGCAGGTATAGGTTCTTCCTTTTGTCTGTGCATTGTAATGTTTGTAATTGGGAGAGGGATGGTTTTATTAAAGTTATGGTGCATAATTGTGATACTGAAGAATAGATTAGACTTCGTTCCCAGTTTCCTTATTGAGGAAATTCCCAATATGAATTCCCATTATGAATAAGTTTTCACACTCCATTGTCCTGTTGGTGATGGCAAAGGAGGAGGATCAGCAAGGTGAAATTTCTGTCGGTGATATGCAGGGTGAGTCAAATGTCAATGGACGACTTTGAACAGTTATAACTCAGCTAGGAAGGCACTAATTTGCAAAGAGTTTTTGCACATGAAAGAACATGCGCTAATTGACGAAAACAGCATGAAAATTGGCATGCAATAACAGTAAGAAATGTATTGAGCCTACAAAAATTGAAAATCAACATGTTCCATCATACAATTAATGTTTAGGGTTCAACGAACGTCATACTCGCAATTATTTTCATGTCATTTTTGTTTCTCATATGGGTTTTCTGACAATGCCGATGATCTTTCTTTGGAGGAACGTGTCGCCTCCGTTAACTTATTTTCTTCATGTGAAGGAAATCTTTCCGATGTGAAGCGTTGTTTTCCTTTGAAGACAGGTGTATAGATCAGGTCGGGCCTATCGAGTGATCTCCCAGGTCGCCGGACTTGACTCCACTCGACTTCTGGCTGTGGGGTTTTATTTCAAAACCAAGTATATGCCGAAAATTCGCGCACGATCATGGAATTGAAGCAACGCATCACTAAGAAGATTGTTAGAGTGGCCTTTCGGTGACGGCTCGCGTGATCGAGCTAGAAGGTGCTAAATATAATGGCCAGTAATTGCAATCACTTTTACACTAAATAAATCAATCAATTTTTTCCAACGTTGCGTATTTGTTATTTATTGCACGCTCTTTTCTATGCAAACAACCTTTGCTAATTAATGCCTTCGTTGCCGTGTTATAACTGTTCAAACTCGTTCAGTGACTTTTGACATACTCTATATGTCAAATATTAGTTGTTAATTATAGTCCATCTTCGGGAAGTGAAGCAACTGAAAAACGGTACTTGTTATTTCAGATAAAGGTTATTTCATTGTCCTATAAGGGTCAGCCCATCTATAGGAGGCCTTAATCCGTTAGAGGACCTGCGTATGTTCTGTAAAGGTACATGAAATTGAATCGTTTGGATTTAAATTGATATGCCTTGCCAAGTGGATAGTCTTCAGATATGCATTGCATGACCGTACATTCAGTAATTCTAACGACAAGTTGTGAATATTCCTTGCAGGACCCTCCAACGCGAATACCTCCCATTGGTGCATTACACCGCAATCCTCGTCCTTCGGCAGGGACAAGCTTGGATATGAAATTAAATGCATCAATGGCAGATATCCATGATTTGGAAAGACTCCTTACGAGACTACATTACCTCTTGTAGTAACTCCAACACCTTTTAACTTCTTTCACAACAGGTTTTTTTCATGAGAGGCAAGCTGACATAATAGTATTCATCGCCCAGTGGTCACATAATGTTCCCACATTTTCATTTTATTTTCCTTGGTTCTGTCAAAGGCCATGGAAATGACTCATTTATTCCTTAAAACGCTAAAATAAAAATATGCGAAGGCGAACATATAATCAGGAAAGGTGAATAAGTCTGGAAATGGCCCTGAAGCACCTATTGATTAAAGTGAGAAGTAATAAATGTATTGTCAGATGAACCTATTGTGGAAGTACCACTGGTTTTTCAGCTGGAAACTTAGTTTACCAGCGATACGTATTGCACTACCAATACAGAGGAACAAATGCAAATAACATAGAAACTGGACATGAAAAATGGAGGAAGCAATCACATTGGAATCGCTGAAAGATGCAACTCCCCTCCCCCCATACCATTGATTGTTCCTCAGTTTGCTATGCATACGTTCCCATTCCATTCCCGTATCTTGAAGCAATTGCTCTCAATATTGCCCATAACTTCCAGTCGTGTCGTATGACAAATGCAGTAAGAGATATAGAAATCACCCAGGCAACAAGTTTGCATAAACAATATATCATTTTTTTGCAAACTATGTAAATTCTTGCGATTGCCATGAAAATGACATCACGTTTAAGTAAAATTTACGTTCCTATTTATACGTCACCAAAGTGTACGTGTATTTTACATAAACTGGACGTCACTCCATCTGACGTGAAGTACATGATATCAAGTTTATGCAAAGTTAACATCAACTGTCCACATGAAACTTTAGCTGACCATCCCGCTTCTGCAATACCAAGATCCCTCACTAGATGCAACCCTTGTTCCTGCATCCTACAAATACTATTAAGTACTGGTTTTCCGGATATGGTATCATGTTTTCTTACCATCCTTCCACTTTTTAATATGCAATCCATGAATGTATATATATGGAAAGCAGGAAATTATTACATATTTTGAATAACATATGACTCAGGGAATCATTAAATGCTGAAGCTAAGCTTGTTATTACAGCAGTGCATGGGATTAGGGAAGAGTAGAATCCCAGTTCTACAAGTGCTATATCTGCTCCATCCTTAATGGAAGAGAACTCCTCTAAACATTTATTCCTCCTCCCGAGGTCCTGGTATGGGAGGAGGAACTAGTTACTTATCTTGGTATTCTAGAGTGTTGGTGATGAGGATTACTTGTGTACTCGTCCAAGTAACCTTGAGTTCCAAAGTATGAAAAGGAATGGGAGAAACACAGCGTATCAATTCTCTTCAAAAGTAAAAATTAGCTTGTTAAATACGCACGAATGTTAGGGGGAAATTAACATCAATTTCACGTAAAATGAATGTAAAAATGCTGTTAGGGATGTAAACGGGAATGTCAATTTTGCGTAAAATTTACATTAATTTTATATCACCGTTTACGTATTACAGAGGTGACATTTCTGCAAACATGTTCACATTATCTTGATGATGGTTTGCGTAAAATAGATATAAAATGGACAAAAAATTTACATTCAGTTTACGTAAAATTAGCATAAACATGCTGCTTGGGCGCCTTCTTGGGAGAAGTGCTCACAACTAACAATAATAGTGTGAAGTATTGTCGGCTACGGAAGTTGTTGCTATCCTAACTGCTGGCAATGACCATACGGCATACTTTTTCACGTTCCATTTCCGTCGCGGGTTTATGTCAGTTCTACGAGTATGTTTCCAGCATTGAGTTGGTGTTCCAATATTATTATTTTTTAAATGTTGGTGTTCTCAAAATGCCCTGAAGAAGTGGGAAAGGTTCAAATATTCTGTGACGGGATCTACTGAACGTAAGAGAAAGAGAGAAGTTCTGGAGTCATAATCAGTGGATATGGGTGCATGACGACGTTCACAAAACGCTGCTTCGCAGTATGCTTCCAGGAATAGTGAAACAGGCTAAGAAAGAGCAGAAAGTCATGTACGAAATGTTCTCTTTCCACTCATTTCAGCCTGTGCGCACAGGGGCTTTTAGACTAGTAAAGATATTAAACGCAGGTTCGGCTTTCACAACTGGGATCATTTAACGTTTCACATGCAATGCTTCCCGTTCGAGGTCCTCCGATACTTGGAACGCAGGGGCCTACACTCTGGAACAAATATGCAACTCCGCCGGGTCTCGTACTGTGGTCAGGGAGCACGACTTGCTACCACCGAGCCACCGATTTCGCCCAATCTAATGGCGATAGCAAAAGTCTTAACTTTTCGAGTTTTTTTGTCGCAACGCTATGAAAATGATATTGTAGCTTTTTGAGGTTCCAGGCTCTCCATTCATACCGGAATCGCTCGGATCCGATGAACGGGAGAGGAGGAGTTCCGGACAAACAGGCAAACAACGGTATTATTATATACCGTAGACTAGTAAAATGGAATTCTTTTCACTGAAATTAGACGCGGACGCCCTATTACGTGAAGGCTTTTTGGAAATGTGACCCAATAATTCTCATCTTCCATGTCAAGTTTTCAATCGACGCCTTATTAGTGAAAATCTGTTCATCCATCTAGGAAGAGTTTCCCCGATTTAAAAACACACTGACAGATTAGCCTCTCATGCAATTGGATGCATATGGATGAGAAATGGCTTGACAACGAATTCATGCATCCAATCCCTAAGAAAGGGGTTCTCTTGTATATAGCGTATTTTTCATTTGTTGCAGAATACGCAATATAACTGTCTTGTACGGTTCCAATGCCACTTTATTCCATCATTATTTTACTTATTCGCGCATTACTCATAGTATTCCATTTACTCCAAGGATTAGAGCAAATACATTCATTTTCCTTTAGAGATCGAGGTACCGGGTCTTGGCGGGTCATAACAAATGTTATCTCCCCATCTTAACGCCTGATGCAAGCTAATGAATTTATTACTTTTGTACTTATCCTGGAACTGGATAGGCTTCCGTTCAATTGATCATATATTATTTGTGAATGCCCAGCGGCTAACATCACCAACAAGTAACCATTTGGGTCAATTGTCTGACTTCCCATCCTGCATGGGACATGCGCGTTGGACTCCTCACGCGTAGGAGACGACCCGGGCCCTTGCTCTGTCACAACAGCGCTCTCTGAGCAAAGAAGGAACCCAAACTTGGAGGCTACATTAGAAATTCGGAAGGAAATTATTCATTTCATGTAGCATTCGTGTGCAACAAGGCTGACCTTACCTTTTAGACCTTACCTGAGACTAAAGATTATTATCAACTAAGTGGAAGTGGTGCTCATAGAGTTCCAATCCCTAATTAGTTCTGAACTGAGATTGCGTCAATTAAGCTTTCATATTATTTGTTAAAGCGAAATTGATGGAAAAGGTGATAACCAAACCCTCCCCTCGTCTCTCACGCAACTGGAACATATGTCAAAAGCGCAGAAAGGCATTACCTGCTGATGCGGCAAAGTATCAACCTAGGCTCTCAGCATATTGCACATTCTCACGATTCTCTATGGGTATGCGTGGATAGTTTTGCAACCAAATAATTTTTGTTGGTACAATGTTATTTGTTTGTAATTGCATTTTTATCTCTTGTAATACTTTTTCAATATTGTTTTAATTTGTCTCTTTTGCCATATATCTGTTTCTTTTCCCAACTGAAGATTTTGTCTTCACTTGAAGAAAAACAAATTCGAATATTGTGCTGCAGAACTTTCCACGCACCCAAAACATAATAGTAATAGTGGGAGAGATTCAAAGGAAATATGATTCGGGGACTGGAAACATGAGTTGGTTTTACTTTATCATCGGCATTTCCTTTCTAGGCCCTCTTCATGTTGGTGGGTGGAACAATATTGGTATGACATGATATCCTTATAATTTGTGGTCGTTTATGCCAAAATAATTCAAAATAGTTTCTTCAAATGTATAACGACACGAATCCTGCAGCCACAATCGTCATGGCTATTAGAGGCAAACGCATTCCCAAAACTCGTTTCTATTGAAACAAAGGTCACCTAATGCCTACAGAAAAACAACGTGCTATTTGAGAGTTTCAGTATGGAACTTAGCTAGCTGCAAACAGAAAAGCACGTCCCATTTCAGTGTTTGGTCCTGAGCCTGGTAAAGGCCTTGAAAAATCTGTTCAAATACGAAACATAGAATAGGAGAAATTTATATTAGAATTAACTTTGAAAACGAAATCGTGAGATAATCCTGTGTGATTCCCTGGGAATGAAATATTAATCATGAGCCGGAACTCACTACCATTCATATCCTTTTTTGTATCAAGTTGCCTGAAATCTATATGAAATATGTAACCGTTGTAGTTCAGAGCTGCCAACGGAATTTCGTGGACGGAAGTAAAGGAAAACATCAATCAGATGAGGTGGAATAAAAATTAATGGTGGAAAAGATGAGACAATTTCTCTTCTATTTCATTTTTTCACAAAAGTTTCCACCTACCATTTAATTTGAGGACTGGAAAAATGACCTTTCACAAAATATTGCATGCAGAAAAACATGGAAAAACAAAAACTTCAGGTTAATTATGGTGAAAGCTTAATGGAATAAGGCACTTTCTCAGACACTGGCCTAAGGCAAGCATGCACATTAAAAAAGGGAAATTTTGCAATAAGAGTACTGAAAGAGATAAGGAGAGCATAAAATGCTCCTCTAGACCGTGTGAACCAAAGAAAAGCGGCGTTCCTTTGGCAGCAAAAAATGTTGCCTCCCTTGTGTTACCCGGAAGACAGAATATGATAAATAAGCTGACACTCAGTGAGGGAAAAATGATATGCCTTGTTGAAAGCACCAATACAAGCGGTCATTTCAGGATAACGGGAACAGTGCCTTCTGTCGATCGCGGAACTTGCATTCTTTCAGACGTTCATCAACAAACGAAATGATGCCGAAATAAAATCACACCATCTGATGTGAACATTCATTTGGTGGGCTGGAAAATTGTTTTCCAATTTTGGTGGAAGGAAGATATGAGTAGCTAGAAAAAAGTGTGCTGTTTCGCTAGAAATGGTGTTTCACTGGAGTACGCAGCTTCCCAGGAACAGGTTAAATAATGCGTCTCTCACAATACTGATGGCTCCCATTAAGTTCTGAAACGGAATCAGAGAGAAAAATTGAACAAATACATCGAAGATTCGCTTGAATCCAGCGAAAGAATATAGACGGGGCAGAAAAAAGGCGAAGGCCTACCAACAAATTCAAATGAATTTTTCAGATAGAAAGGAAGCATTCTTGTTTATGATATTGATTTTCCTAATAACTTTGGCCTTGAAGAGGAAATGCGAAAAGTACATCAACATCCTTAGGAGAAAATCCTGCATAATGTTCCAAGCGCCTGTGTTGGCGTTTAAAGGATGACAGGAGCAATGGTTTTTTCTCTATCTTAGAGTTTCCATCCTTCAGGAGAACCATGATAAGCCAAATAATGATGAAAAACAAACTACCCCCGCACTCGATTTACATCATATGGCTTTAGAAAGCTAAAATGTTAAATGCAGGTTTCCTTCAGGATAATTATTTAAAGATAAGCCCTAACTTCCCACCCCAGGGCCCGATGTTTTTTAGGGGGTGGAAATTATTTTTAGAAATTTCTTTGCCCATACTAACTAGACCAATTAAATGTGGTGGAATGGTGTTAGATTTACGCTCCGTATGAGAGACAAGAAATTGGCATCAACTGAATAAATTATTCGGCGCGTCGTGTCGGATACGCTAATTGACTTTCAAACTGGAATTGCGACAAATAAGTTTTAATTTCCTTCGCGAAATTCACGACATCATAAATATGCCCTCCCCTCGCCTCTCACGAAACCGGAACAAAGTTAGGGAACGTTCCAGGTGGGCATTATCTGCAGAGCCGGCGTGATATCAATGAAGGTTCTCTGAAGGTTTTACATTCTCACGTCTCTTTCAGTAAGTATATGTAAAAGTCACTTTATCAGAGTTTCAAAGGAAATATTCTTCTGGAACTGAAAGCATGAGTTGGTTCTATTCTATCATCGTCATTGCCTTTCTAGGCCTTCCTCATATCAGTGAGTGAAATTTTTATTATAGATATTGGATTTCCCAATATTTCGAGCTCCTGTCTATCAAACTGTTTCCAGTAAGTTTTAGTCTGACCAAAAGCAGCCTGAATGTGGGGCCTCCTACAGCCACAATCTTCATGGTTTTTAGAGGCTAACACATCTCACCCATTTCCAATTTATTCTACTTTTGTATTGTGACATGTCTCGTCCTTCAGGTGAGGTTTCGGCCATGTGGGGCAAAAGAAAATTGACCTGTTGGAGGTGTAATTAAAAAGTTCTGGATGTGCTTGATATTTCAATGTTGTATTGCACTGAAAGAAATATGAATTTGTGTTCATAGAAAGTTTCTAGATCTCTAGGTTGTCAAGGTAAAAAGCAAGTAGTCTATGAAACTTTGATGAGAAAAATAATTATTCCATGTATCGGGAGGTAGCTGTTTCAGCAGTCTGACCTTTTTGTTGCCGGAAGGCTGCTTCATAAAACTGCATTCGTATTGCAAGCTTTACATTTCGATCATATTGTCATGTTGTATGTGTCTTCCAGGCGGATAGCCCTTAGTCTTCTCTTTAGTTCACTCGTTACGAATCCGACGTAGGTGATTATCTAACTGAAGCCACGTAATTTGCTGCCTTCTCAGTTATTTTACCCATTATTTTACGCTGTAATTAAACCGCAATTTTGTTTAAGCATGGTATGCCAAGAAAATGCACTAGTAAAAGGTACAACTACCACGTATAAGAAATTTCGTCATTGTTCACTTGCATCCACCATGGGAGGACAAGAGGTTGATGACAGGGGGGAAAGGAAGTGATTGTGCACGTCCTTCTTGATGGGAAGCCGTGGACACTCGCTTCCCACCGGAAAGGAGGGAGAGCAAGGAGTGGACTTGCACTTCACTCCTCCCTTAGTGAAGGACATTTATATGCATCTAGGGGAATGGAAGCATGGATGGTGGAGACGACTAGAAGAATAAACAGTGGTTAAAACTAAAGGGAGGAGAGGTGAAAGGGTCAGAATAAGGATTATTCCGCTGTTCAACATTCTTGTCACTGGCAAGTGACGTTTATCTTTGCTCACGAATGAGAAAAACATGTTTTCTATCCATGAGAAAGTTCATGCTCGTCCTCCGGCAATTCGGCTAATGTTCGCCAATCGCGTTGTTCTTGAAGTTCTGCATGCCGCAAAAATACGATTTTGGGTTTAATTCGAAAAGCTCATTTTTGGCGGGCGTTTTCAGGTTACAGGTGATTTCATATCGTACTTGCATCGTGGCCTTATTTCGCTCATGCAGAACTGCAGAATGACGTTATTTTTTGACACTACTTACATCTCATTCACTCCTCTGGAAACGCTCACGAACAGCTCCGGCAAATCGCATATTGATTATAAGATTGTATAGGATACCTATATTATTTTACGGGATCTCTATTGAAACCAATAGGTATCATTCAGAACACCAACACGATTCCTAAGGGAATTCGTATAGCAATCCTATGTGAATTCCAATGGAGTCTGGATTTCAATAACCTGTACGTTTCTTATGAATTCTTATTTTAAAAAGAGGATCTTAAGCGATTAATTCCAAAAAGAAAGTCCCTTGCCTGATTTCGGAATAAAATGCGGACATATTTAATTGGGAGAGTCTAATTTTGGAGAGTGCTTGCCAGAAATCCTAGGCAGTATTTTTTAGAAGGGAGGTCTACATTGAAAGCACGCCGTAATCAAGTGGACCGTCATATAAAAACTCTAATTCCAGAAGCCTTTCTAACATCCGAAGTTATTATAAAGGTCATAGTAACTCAAATTTTTTTACTAATTTCGTCCAAATTACTATATAACTGCTTAATTCTTTAAAGGAAAATATACAAACAACATCAGTAAGCCCTCCCCCCTCGCTTCTCACGCAACCGGAACGAATGAAGGGAATAGCGCAGGTGATTATCTGCAGAGGCAGAATGTACCTTCTCACGCTTCTCTAATAGAATTTACTAGATGGCCTAAATAAAACGTCCCGGAACTTACACACCTGCAGATGGTGCACCATATTTGTTATCGGCAGGAAATGAACAGGATTTTACATGCAATATTTGCAGATTATGTAATACCGCCTATCGGGAATCAGAAGAGAAATCAAGTGAGCAATGCTTAGGCTGCATCCACTAATAGATTGACTTCGGTGCATTAAACGACGGAAGAGTCAATAAAATGGGTAATAAAATGCGACATTAATTGCCGCAATTTTGTTTAAGCATGGTATGCCAAGAAAATGCACTAGTAAAAGGTACAACTACCACGTATATGAAATTTCATCATTGTTCACTTGCATCCACCATGGGAGGACAAGAGGTTGATGATAGGGGGGAAAGGAAGTGATTGTGCACGTCCTTCTTGATGGGAAGCCGTGGACACTCGCTTCCCACCGGAAAGGAGGGAGAACAAGGAGTGGACTTGCTCTTCACTCCTCCCTTAGTGGAAGGAAGGACATTTATATGCATCTAGGGGAATGGAAGCATGCATGGTGGAGACGACTAGAGGAATAAACAGTGGATAAAACTAAAGGGAGGAGAGGTGAAAGGGTCAGAATAAGGATTATTCCGCTGTTCAACATTCTTGTCACTGGCAAGCTACGTTTATCTTTGCTCACGAAGGAAAAAACATGTTTTCTATCCATGAGAAAATCCATGCTCGTCCTTCGGCAATTCGGCTAATGTTCGCCAATCGCGTTGTTCTTGAAGTTCTGCATACCGCAAAAATACGATTTTGGGTTTAATTCGAAGAGCTCATTTTTGGCGGGCGTTTTCAGGTTACAGGTGATTTCATATCGTACTTGCATCGTTGCCTTATTTCGCTCATGCAGAACTGCAGAATGACGTTATTTTTTGGCACTACTTACATCTCATTCACTCCTCTGGAAACGCTCACGAACAGCTCCGGCAAATCGCATATTGATTATAAGATTGTATAGGATACCTATATTATCTTACGGGATCTCTATTGAAACCAATAGGTATCATTCAGAACACCAACACGATTCCTAAGGGAATTCGTATAGCAATCCTATGTAAATTCCAATGGAGTCTGGATTTCAATAACCTGTACGTTTCTTATGAATTCTTATATGAAAAAGAGGATCTTAAGCGATTAATTCCAAAAAGAAAGTCCCTTGCCTGATTTCGGAATAAAATGCGGACATATTTAATTGGGAGAGTCTAATTTTGGAGAGTGCTTGCCAGAAATCCTCGGCAGTATTTGTTAGAAGGGAGGTCTACATTGAAAGCACGCCGTAATCAAGTGGACCGTCATATAAAAACTCTAATTCCAGAAGCCTTTCTAACATCCGAAGTTATTATAAAGGTCATAGTAACTCAATTTTTTTTACTAATTTCGTCCAAATTACTATATAACTGCTTAATTCTTTAAAGGAAAATATACAAACAACATCAGTAAGCCCTCCCCCCTCGCTTCTCACGCAACCGGAACGAATGAAGGGAATAGCGCAGGTGATTATCTGCAGAGGCAGAATGTACCTTCTCACGCTTCTCTAATAGAATTTACTAGATGGCCTAAATAAAACGTCCCGGAACTTACACACCTGCAGATGGTGTACCATATTTGTTATCGGCAGGAAATGAACAGGATTTTACATGCAATATTTGCAGATTATGTAATTTTAAAAATTAATTGAAATTCGTTGTAAAGTAAGTGAGTAATTATTCAATACTTTTCCCACACGATTTTAAAAGAGGGATTGTGCAAAGAAACGCGCCTGACTTCAATGAAATAAATGTTTCATGGGTCCTCAATGAATGTGTCCTCCGACGATCGCCCGCCAAGACAGCACGCCGGCAAACGCACCGACACGCTCGCTCATTTGACGACTTGCACGGAAATAGTTATTACTCATGTTCAGAACAGGGAATTTCGTTGAAAATTTCCTACAGCCTTCTACACATATTGGGTATGGCTATCTGAAAATTTGAAGACAATACTTGACATGGTGTCCCCTCTGCAGACGCACGAATTTCGGGATGGTATTAGGATTGTAACGATGTAATGGCAACCAAAAGAATCGGTCCCCTGGTATTACACTATCTTCCATTGAGAGGGGTGGAAGTTGCCGGTGCAAGTGTCATGACGGCATGACTAAAAAAATAATATGGGCGCGTGAAAACTGGCTGGCCGGACCTCATGCCTGATTGAAAGCTACTCCTGCCGACCTCTCCCGGACAAAATATCAATCAGACTATCCGACCCGTGGACTCAGCACCTCTTTCCCATCTTTTACGCGCCCCCACTTATTACACTTGGAGTCCCCTTTCATCCCGCTGAATGAAGGACGACATTCTCGCCCTCATATTTATCGGGATCTCGACCCCTTTATTGATCGGAACCCAGTTCTCGCATTGATCGGTTCTTTTTCCTATCGATCACAAGCTCCTCCTTATCGTCCGTAAAGTCCATCTCCATCACATTTAATGCAAGCCAATAAGTGAAACGTAGGGATGTGAAAACTGGATGTTAACGACACGACCAGCAGAGTCCTTGCCAGCAAATGAGAAGCCTTCCTGCTCTATCCCAACCTGATGGGATCCCTCAGCTTTCACCCTCGGAAGTTATATTACTTCGTGCGGAGCAAAATGGGAATCGAAGTGTTGTACGTGGGTTTTCCCGCGTGAAAGGTTCGTATCGAGGTGCGAACAACCCTCAGTAGGGGGAGGGGGGGGGGGGCTTCCCAAGGTGCACCATGACTCTCTCACATTCTCAAGAACGGATCTGACAATAGCGAAGGCCGAAGAGAAAGTGCCAGGTCGAGAGCGTGAGACGGACATCCCAACCCGCGGAATTCTTCCACGAACTGTTTCTCGAGAATTCCCGATTTCAGCCAACAGCTCTAAATGCCAGCGGCCATCTCAACGATATAAACAGCAGCCGCTCGATCACGTTCTTGAGAATGACCTGTGGAAGACTTCCACGAAATTCAGATCGGTCTCGGCCAGGGGTGTCGAACTTTCGGCCCTCTAGTTGATTTCACCCGGCCCACAAAGTCCTCTTCAGCAGTTGTTTTTGGAAAAGGGGAGTCATTTTCAACCTGTTAGCAATTGAAAGTTTGGCGTAAGATTTTGCCAATATGGACCCAACTACTCCTGATGGGTTCCTTCTTGCCCCAGCTTAATCAAGCTTGACATATCTGGCCTAGGCTAAGCGTGCATTTTCGAGTATTCACGAGTTCAGTGAACTGCCAAAACAAAATGATCTATGCAGCAGCTGCTCGGACATCGTATGTCTTGCACATCCCCCCCTTCCCCAAGGTGATATTCACGCCTACGATACGGACTTTTAATGAATGGCACTTGCGTCCAGTGTCGATCGCGTATCGTCCCATCTCCACCACTTTTCATGTAGACCCATGAGTGAAAAATACAGATAGAGAAACGGGATGGTTACGACGCGGCCGACGTCGTCTTTCCTATCCAAGGGTAAGCGCTCCTGTTCCATACAGGTGGGATCCCGCCGTTTTCACCTTCTGGAGTCACTCTCCTTCTGAGAGTGCTGATCAATAAGAGGACGTGGTTACGATTGATAAATGGCTCGCGATCCCGAGAAATAAGAAAAATTGTATATACGGGCTGAGATCTCATCTCAGCGAGGAAGTCATCCTTTCTCCAGGGATGAAAGGGGACTCATAGTGTCATAAGCGGGGACGTTGTACACGTCCCTGTGGAAAAGTCCGTCTCGGGAGTCCTAAGTAGGGAGCGGGGGGTGTGCGCAGCATGCATCTTTCTCCCTGGTAGTGTTAGGGATGTCATAGAGAGGTACAACTGAACTTCTTGGGTGCGCTGGTGTAGTGGTACCCCCCCCCCCCCCCCCCCCACCGGCTATTACGTTATCGAGAATAGACTACAGTCGCAACGGATGGAAAAAAATGCGAGCCCAAGAGAGGGAGGCGTACACCCTGAGGCAGGCAGAAGGCGCCGCACATGGCACTGCGGACATACAGACGCCCAATAATAATATGTATATACTAGACCACACCCACGTACCGCGGATCCGCTTCGCTGGCTGCGACGTTTCAACAGACATCAATATCTCTGGTCTAATTTATAATTAGCAGTAAGAGAAAATAAAATGTTAAAGGGAAAAAGTTAGAATTTGAAAGTGCCACACTTTCCATGAAAAATAGGAGATGCCTCACGTCATCAGGGAACCCTCAACTGGATGTATGCGAATTCTCAGTCATATCTGCCTTGTAGCATTCAAGTGAGGCACGTAATTGAAGTTTCGAACACCCATGCATTGGATACAAGTGATGATTTTAAGCTAGGCACGGGATGCGGATGAACTCAACTTGATCTATCCGACACGCGGATTTGGCGGTCAGCTCGGTTGGCAATCAAATTATTGTTTGGTACAGGCGAATAACCTATCACGTGGTCTTTTTCTCCATCCGCTTACAGTGGCTGACGGAACGTAGTGACATGTGATGGACTACTAGCGAAATGTTGCAAGATATATATCACATGACAATACTGTATAAATACGCTACAGGGATATATGCTTCAGCCGAAAGAGTTGGGGTATGAGTGTGTCATATTGATGTGCTGTTGTAATGGTTATGTTTTACTCGAGCATTTAAAAAGAATGATGTTCGGAGCCACGCCCAGGCAATTGCATCTGATGTCTATGCTATGTCCTTTCCAGGCACGCGCATGGTACTCCAGTCAGGTTCTCTCACGTCCTGCTGGTCTATTCTTCGTTGTCTTTTTTTCCTTCAGTTCGGTCAAACGCCAAAGAGTGAGAAAGTCAACCTGTTCTTGGGAAATGATGTGTCAGTTGGGTTAGGAAAGGGTCGCGGCCTTAGACCACGATTATTATCTGATCCAACTGCCCCATTCCAAATTTGGCTGACTTTTTCGCCAGTTCGGCCAAACATGGAATGAATGAGGCTCGCTTGATGTGCCTTCCTCCTGTTTTCTCTGAGGTTAGTTAGTAATGGTACATAGCAAAAACGCAAAATCACTGAGAAAAAGTTTGAGGGTTGAGTTTTCTTTGGTTTTTTTTTTATTTTTCTTGCGATTTTCCGTTGCATGTTTACAATCACCATGTCTTTCAAATTTCATCTGATGAAAATACATTTTTTTTTAATTCATTCCAGTCACTTTCATGGTTGATATTCAAACGATTATTGGCTCAAAGCCGGTTTTGTCAACGTGCTGCCGTTGTCTCCTTGGTCACCGTATTATCAATTGCTCTCATACTGAGTTGCAGCAGACAAGTTCTTAGTAAGGGGAGTAAGTAAGGGGAGGGCACTTTTGTGCCTTTTGAGAAATGTGAGAACCATATACTTCCATCTAGTGCCCTAGAGGAGAACTTCAAATGGAACCCTATAGGCCTATAGGGTTCCGTATAAGCCCTATAGGGAACCCTATAGGTCCTATAGGCCCTATAGGGAACCCTATAGGTCCTTTAGAGAATCCTATAGGTCCTATAGGGTACCCTATTGGTTTTATATGGAACCCTAGGGGGTCCTATACAGAACCCTTTGGGTCCTATAGGGAACCCATAGGCCTTATGGGGAACCCTATTGGTTTTATAGGAAACCCTATAGGTTCTATAGGGGGATCTATAGGTTCTATAGAGAACTCTATAGGTTCAATAAGGAACTCTATAGGTTCCAAAATGAACTCTATGGGGCATGTATGATCCTATAGGATTCCTATAGGATTCCTATATTTTCCTAAAGGAATATAGAATTCCTATATTTTCCTAAAGGAATATATAGGAATCCTATAATACATTTTCGTAAGGGAATTCCTGCTTCGAACAATAAAAAATGTTCAATTGCTCCAAAGTAATTGCCGATCAAAATTGGTGCTGTTATTTTTGGGCCACCCTATATATACCTGTAGACTGCATATGCGGAAAAGAGCCAAGCTTGTCCTTTTTCGGCGAAAGTTGAAGCAGGTTTACCTGGACTATATATTGACCCTTAAGGCATCAAATCTGCACATTCCGAGTTGACTATGGGGAAAAGGAAATACCTCACCTTGGCTGAAAATATTGTGCTTCCGAAAGCCCATCATGAACCAAAGAAGATACATGCTGAACTGGCTCGGCAGTTTGGTATTACTCGATCCAAGTTTCCAAGATCATCCAAAACAAAGTAGGAAATTATTGAATTGCGCAAAACGAATTCTTACAATTGGCGAATGCGCAAATACGGGTACTGTACTGCAGAATGTGCATTTTAAAAGTTGTCTGAAGTACAAAGATATACGGGAAGTTGGGGCAAAACGGGGCAGTTCAGGAAATTTGCGAAAATGTAGCACCAAGTAGTTGGTGTAGCCCGTTGCGGATTGGCATTCGGTATCTTTCATGTCTTACCTACGAATAGGATTCAACTTCATCGTGGAAATCAGCTACGGTTTTTTCATTCAACGATTCTTAAAGTTGTTGGCAACCCCCCTGTTTTGCCCCACCCATGGGGTAAAATGTGGTGCCTCTGCTGGGCAAAACGGGTTGCTCCTCCAGATAGTGTTTTGCAATGTTTTTTTTTTCATAATGCATACCTATTTAAATAGGTCACAGAACAGAAACATCGATGAAATATCTAGAAACAGAAAATTGATTATTATCCACGTGTTTTTCGTGTCTTCAATTTATGCATATTTACAAATTTCACAGAACATATACCACAGCAAAACAGCCGAATTGCAAGCAGATACTTTCTCTCGTTTCCCCAGGTCTTCAATCTTACGTAGAAAGGTCAAAGGGCAGAAAGAGCAATGAAACATCTACAATTCAACCTTGTTTTTCCTTCAAATTTTCTGGTATTTTCCTTACGTGATTAATTACTAAGGCACCAGAACGGAAACAACAATGAAACTTTTAGGAAAAACAATTGTTGATGTTTCAAATTGTTATCCATGTCTTCATCATAGATGCAAATTTACCGATGTCACCGAAAAACACGTCCATATCCATGTCGTGTTCGATGCCTGCATAGCTCTCATGATCTGAATTTCGGTGACCCAACCTTCACAGGGTTTTGAGTAAGAGAGAGAAGGATTCTTGAGCCTCACCATTGAAATGAATATTCCAGCCAGACTAGAATAGATATATACAGCCGCTATACGGCCCCACTTTGCCCCCTCACTGTCACCCCGTCTTGCCCCATCAGTACCATCTATAACGAGATTCTTTGCCCCTCGGGCAAAACAAACTCGCTATAGTCGCGCCTTCGGCGCTCCATTACCTTGGATTGTGATTAATTCATTTATTCTTTGCGAAATGGCAAACACGTATTTAAAGTACGTCTCCATTGAAATACTGTACGTGACACACTGGGACGAAAGTCTTGATTTTTATTAAAATCATTACTTCCATGATTTCTAATGTGCCCAACTTGAAATCTTTTCATGTGTCCCTTTTTGTAAAATCCTCTTGGAGCAGGATTCATCAGAGGATCACTCTGTTCCACTAGTTCCAGCTCCTCACATTCATATTCTCTAAACATCAGTTACTATGAACTGCAAAACTAAGAAAACAGGGTTAGTTAATAATAATATCATGAAATCCAGAGATTTATTCTCAGATGAGGGAATATTGAATGTGATATGCACAACATAGTTAAGTGTACAGCTAATACACTTCTATTATGAGCATATTGAGGATCTGTCAAGGAATCCAGTGAGCCTTTCTGGATTACTTAAATAGATAATGGAGAGCTGCAAGGATTCACTTTTAACTTCACTTTGCCCATTCAGCTCTTCAGCTCTTCAACTTATAACTTTTGCACTTCAATATCAAGAGGAAAAACTGAAATAATCTAATGCTAGATGAGTCAGCCAATAATTCCTATATACTGGACTATCCATAAGTAAGTGCTGGTTCCTTTCTCTTGAAAAATTGCATTTAAAATGTAACAGACAAATCATGCAATATTTCAAATATGCTGTGATGCTTTTTTAGAGCAGCAACACAATTTTTAGAATTTAAACTCCATTCTTCTCTGGGAGTTGCATGACTACCTATACAAGTATTTCACAAGACACTCCCAAAGTGACTCCACAGAAATTTGTTCCAGGATCAATAATATATAGTGATCTTATTCATAGGAAAATGAAGCATGTCCTAAAGTAGGAAACTTGAACCAAAAACTCCTTGAAGGATGGAATTAGAATTAAAGACTACTTCAAGTATCTCAAGCCCAATGGATCATTAAATATCAAAGCAGCCTAGACATACATTACATATCATAACTTATAAGTAGATCAATTAAACTTTCTAAGATAGAGCGCACAGAACCTTTAGGCCTATAAAAATCTTGCAATTTTGTATTACATCTTCTCACATCTAAAGAGAGTTGACAGAATATAGGTTTCAAAAAGGCCAAGAAAAAAGAAAGGTGTACCAAAAAAAAATATGCCTGCTTGTGGAGTCTGGACAATATTCAACTCAAATGGCCCATCTTACTGCCTCTTATTCTCCATTATATTTACTTCCTAAGTTTTACTAAAATAGGTATTTGAACTTAATACCAGAGCAACTGAATGGGTCTGATGAAAGCTATTAACCCCTTAACCTTAATGGAAGTAGGTATCAATTTACTTGCTCTTGACATTCAGCATGTAGTTTCTATGAAGGCAACATACTGGTTGAACATGTCATTAAATAACTTACACCAATCAATTTAATTATTTTGATACTCATAGTTCCTGAAGTCTCATGAGAAGCAATCTAAAGTGAAAATAGTTGGGTTATTGCACAAGTCTGTCAGCTGGGATACACATAATCCAGCTAATATGGTCTATGAATGGATTAGAGGCCTCTTTATGCTAAATTGTAGGTAGGATTGGGTTTAGTCTTGAGGACATGTGAAAGGTGCCTAAGATGGATTATGGGTCGAGGCCTATCCACAACGAAAGTGATTGGTTCTACAAGGACACAAGCAGGTCTACCCTTGGTGTCTACTGTGGGAACTTTGCCCTAAAGTGGACAGTTTCCCATGGATTTCGCCTTATTCAGCACAGAGTAGGCTAGTGCAACGAAATGGAGAGAGAGTTAGGGACATAGTATATAGATCGGCATCGCGGAAGTTGAAGCCTCCGCCACGAGCGTAGAGGCCAGTACAGCATACATCACTGCCATCTACGTTTCCACCTAAAATCCACGTCGAATCGACGTATCTGTGCCACACGGGTAGGTACTTCTGAGGGAAGTTTAAGTTTTCTGTTTCTGTTTCGTTGGATCGAAAAATAATTCACGATAATGTGACTTAAAAAAAGGGACCTGATGGGTTTTAACGAAATGATTTTTTCTTTCCGAATGTAGACTCAGGGAGCTCCAAGCCACCCAATGTCAGACTTATACGTTTCCCCTTTTTGCTGGCGTAAAAAAAAGTATTTGGAAAAGCGACCCACCCAAGAGCTGTGCTCTGAGGAGACGCAAAAAAAAGTTGAATTTCTCCTTAATTCAACATCACTTCCATTTTCTGTGCGCCAGCTACTACTCTCTTTCTTCCCGACTCGGTAGGATGTGAAAAATTATTTGAAAACGTTACGTCCCCAAGAAATATGAACCCCAAAATTATTTGGGAAATTTGACATTTCACATTTGAGCTCAGTGCGCCAACAGTCACGTTCTTGCCAAGTTTCAGCTTTTCATGTGTCTCCGTTTGATTGAAGCAAATAGAACTATTTGAAAATACGTTCCCTGAAAAGGTGTGCCCCTATGGCATGTATCACCAAAGTAGGAGTTTTCCTGAACTCAGCATGCGAATGGCTACTCATGTCAGTCAGGCAGCTACTCATGATCGTCTGTATATAATAAAAGAATTTTTACTTTACTCAGCGATCCATTTCCAGGTATTTCTTTTTCAAGTTTAAACTTTCTAGCGCCCCCTGTTTGCTAAAT
The DNA here is from genome assembly GCA_905338385.1 of Darwinula stevensoni. Taxonomy (NCBI): domain Eukaryota; kingdom Metazoa; phylum Arthropoda; class Ostracoda; order Podocopida; family Darwinulidae; genus Darwinula; species Darwinula stevensoni. The sequence goes on from CAJPEV010001434.1 coordinate 44,592, forward strand.
CAGAAAATTCCAGAAAATACACATTCTGCAAAATATGTGCCCTGAGCCGTTTTAACCGGTAAGTGCCATTTTTTAAAACCGAAATCCATCCTTAGTGAACTACATGCCCACAAAGTTTTAATATTATATGTTTTCCTTTTTCGCTGGTAGAAAATCATCTTTGGAAAACCCCACCCAAAAGCTATGCCCGGAGGCTATGCACCCGGAGGCTATGCACCCGGAGGGGATGCACCATAAAAGCTGCATACTCCCTCAACTCAGTAATATCATGTCACTTATACGTTGGCCAAGTTTCACCTTTCCATTTTTGTCCAATTCCCCACAACAATTTTTTTTTCAGAACATCGCCCTCGAAAAAAGTCCCCCAGGGGATGTATCGAGACATTTTTCTTTAACTCCTTGTCTCTTTAGCCATATTCATGCAATGTTTCAGCTTTCTATGCTCAAAAGTTTAACTAACGCAAAAAAATTAGTTGAAAACATCTCCCTTTGAAATTTGTGCCCCCAGGGGAATTTACTTCCGAAGTCTGAATTTTACTGCACACAGCATCCCGATAGGTAGTTAGGTACAAAGTTTCATCTTTCCACACCAGCTCAATACGCCAGGGAAAAAAAATATTTGAAAAGTCCCTCCCCCAGGGCATGGATCTAAAATTTTGTTTTTTTCCTGAACTTATCGTCTAGGTAGGCACGTCCATGCCAGGTTTCAACTTTCTGTGTCTCACCGTTTTAATCAAGAAAAAATAATGTTCTGGAGGGCGAATCAGTAACGGGACATGGAAGGCGAAAGAAGCCAAAAGAAAGCCAAGGAATGGCCAGGAATTGAACGCGATCCTCCTGCTTGCCGGTCAGATGTGCTAGCACTCCACCACCGAACTCGGAAAATCCCGTTGATTCTCTGAATGCCATCCTTATCCGTCACAATTTATATATAAAAAAAGCTTTCCACCCAAAATGAATACCCCCTGGGTATGTACCTCCAAAGTCGGATTTTTTCTGAACTCTCCATCCCGAAAGGTACGTATGTGTCAAGTTTCAGATTTCTAACTACTCGAGAATTTGGTTAGAATTAGCGTCAGTCAGTCACTCACGATCGTCTATATATAGGGTGGTCCAAAAGTCTCCGTACATAGGAAAATTAACAATATTTAACAAAATTTAACTTTATTCACAAAATATGCTCTACATGGTTGCCATTACATTGAAAACACATACGGATGCGACATATGCATGCAATATATATGTGGAGCATATTTTAGAAAATAAAGTTGCACTTTTTTTAAGAGTTAATTTTCCTTATGAATGGATACTTTTTTACCACCCTGTATATTTGATAAAGACACTGCCAAACAAAAGGTGAGTGAGCTATGCAAAAAATGATGTATTCATGCAATAGTTCACATTTTCACCTTCAGCGAAAAAAGAAATTGCACACCTCCAATGTTCCCATGTTCCTTTATTTCGCTCATGAAAAACTTGATGCAAAATAAGAAAAGTCGATGCTTCTTTATTTTCCTCCGTGCGTGTTTAAAAACTACGTTAGAGGGCGCCGCCCTGCCTGAAAAATTTGCATTGGTCGGGGGCGGTTATAATATGGTTAATAGCAGATAGATCTAGATTATAGTTTTATTAAAATCGACTTTGCCCCGTTTTGCTACTCGCCCCATTTCGCCTCACCTTCCCCTACAGTACGGGTAACTCATTTATTGGAATAGTCCGTATTATAGAATAAAGTTCGTTGGTCCCGCGAGTTTTCCTTTAACGGGAGTCCACTGTAATAGAAACAGAAGCCGAACAACGATTAGAAAATCGTGATCCTTCTCCTCTTACCCACTCATGCCAGATCTGCATAATATGCGTCGATGGGCAACGTGTGCAAAAGAAGAGAACTTAAACTTGTCGTCACTGGTCTCTGCAGAAATGCTGGAACTTGAGGATACCTGGTTTCAATTGGTGGACGAAACCTACGCCGAATGGAAAGCAGACTTGACAGAAGCGGCTGTGAGGGAAGATGTCCCCATTGAGCGAAAAATTACCCTCTTTCGAGTCCTCTGCAAGTCAGGATGCACCGAACTCTTTCTTCTTGCTGCGACGCCCCACGATGATAAGACATTCTTCAAGATCCTCCAAACAAATGAGACTGTAGCCGATCTGGGTTGGGCCGAACACCATGTTTATGAAGATTTCATGGACGAAGACGAAATTATCATATGGGTTCAGGTAGAAAGGAGTGTGACCAGTTTCGGCACTTAAACCGTTTTCAAAGATATGTGTACATTTCGAGAGGTCATCCTTCCCCAAAACATAAAAATTCAAAGTTTCTTTTTCGAATCTGAGCAATTTGAAAAAGTTAGGTTAAATTTAAGTTTGGTTGGGTTAGGTTAAGTTAGGTTAGCCCATTTTTGGCCTTAATCCGATATTGATGAAATTAATATTCATGTAATCGGCTTAACTTGTGAACATGAAATATATCATTTTCATCCAATGTGAAAGGTTTCAAAAAGATAGGTTAGGTTAGGTTAGGTTAAGTTGGGTTAAATTATTTTTACTGTTATCAAATGGGAATTCTAATAAATGAAGTCCGCATAGCCAAAAGCGCAGAACATCATTTTGGAAGTAGTCAGTGAACTTTAGCTAGGACTTGGGAAATCTAGCAAAGAAGTTTGCATGAACGATTCATGATATAAAAGTTAATGATGCGGAGATATATTGCACGTTTTAAAATAAGTAAAATTCATTTGTATTTAATCATTAATCTTTCTTGCTAGTCTGTATTTCCCTTCCCTCAAAACTGCTTGATGTATTTGTTCTCATGAAAACCTCATGCAAAATAACTTAATCGTATCCAAATTTAACGTAACCTGAACTAACTTTGTCAAACCCTTCAGATTAGCGTAAACGTAATATTTTATTACTCTACATAGGACACCCTTTTGCGTGATATATGATTCATTGAATTCAGATTAAAGGCCAAAATATTAATGACATTATGCTGGGTATCCTGCTTTACGAATCTCGTCGTATCTATTATTTCCGGATGAGAATATTATTTGTTGACATGTATTAATCTTCCACCTCATTGAACAGGGAAGTCTTCAGTCCTTTGTCTCATTCACCACGCCCGTGAATGACAATTACCCCCATTGGGACAACTTACCGATAGAGATTATCGTCCCAGAAGTAATTCCAAAAAAATTATTATGAAGGTCTTTTCCTATTCATCCAAGTCTCTGATGAATGCCATGATATCAAGGGGTACGTGGGAGAGTTTCCCGGAGAAAATAAGGAGTATTTGATCAAAGCATTGGACGATGACTTCGGAGACAATGAGAAACTCACCTACACTTTGAACGTACGTTTTCTTCTGATGAGAGTCTGAACTCCAAAAATCCACAACGGAATCATTCAAACTTTTATCTTGAGAGTATATTGTCGCTTTTCCAATTAAATAAATGCATCATTTTATATGAAATAGATCGTCAAAGCGCTTACAGCATTGCATAGTTTAACGATATCCTCTAAATTTAGAGAAATTCTGTTAGGAAATTAAAATATTGCAAACTACTTTCTTACCTCTTGTCATCCATCTCAGAAAAAACCAAGGAAAACCCTTTTTATTCTCGTTAAATGAACCTACATGTCTTCGGAATCTAACATTCGACCATTTCTCTCCTTAAAGGACCATTACCATTCAAGACAAAACATGAAAATGGATGTGGTGGTAAAGTAGCTTTCTTTCTTCCCGTTCAAAATGGAAATTTCGTTCAAATTCATTCATTATCTTGCAATGTCAATTTCTCTTCCGAAATCATTTATGTCAAATGTATATTTCATGAGACACAAGGGTCCAACCCTGCACTGTTACAAATTCTTCATTGGGAGTAAAATACCTTAGCATGTCCAAAGCTGCTTTGCTTTGGCTTTCTCTCATTTTTGTCCAGATTGTTACTTCTCCATGTTTTCGTTTTGTGTACCTACTTTTCCTTCTCTTCATTTTAATGTTATTCAAATTAGCTATCCAGGAATAATAACAAACACACATACGAGAAATTTATACCAGACTTCTTTAAAAACTAGAGTGAGGTAGGCTGAAGGCTTATTGAACAAAGGTTCAATATACAGTTAACGTACTTTTTCACACGTGAAGAACCATTGACTACCACCGGAAATTTGCACTTCCTTGTATTTTTCTGTCTGTCGTTGTCCAAGCATAGAAGCATTTGGATGTAGAGCGCTGCTTTTTACTTTACCTTGATACCTTTGCATTCTGGCGTGTGGCCTTTCCATGGGACAAATCTTGATCCTAAGTGTCGTTTTCCTAAAACTTTCATGAAGCGCTGAATATTGCATTGGGGAATGAAACCATCACTGCCTCCTATGTTAGGGAAGCCAGTAAGATAGATATCGTCTAGGAAATATATAAATGTCAAAGGGCTCGATCCAATCGTTGCACGAAGTGAAGAGTTACGGGTTAAAGCATGTAATAAAATGATTGAGATGCATTCCCGGCATCTGGCATTAACTCGAATAAACAACTTGTATCCCCTCTAAATGACTGAGATGGCGAATGAATCGCAGTCTTTGTGAGCAATTCCGTGAATATCTACAACTACTGAAAAGGAACTCGCATAAATTAAGTGGAGATAGAAGAAAATGCGTTATTTTCCGCGTGGAGGCGACTATTCGCCAACATTAAAATGCGCGATTCCATGAAGTCAGCAATTGCAACATACATGGCACCGACGTATTCATTTGGAATAGCTACTTGATATCGAGGCTCAAGGGCTTAATGTCGTTCTGTGATTTACGATGTCGAGCCAGGAACCAAAATATATATAGTTCGGAAAGTTATGGAGTCTAATGTAATCCCTAAATTCAAAGAGAATGCGAATGGATGACTATTCCACTCGCAATTAGTTGGTGTTAAGGTCGAGAAAAACATTGCCACTTTCTCTAGCATTAGCAATAAACGAGTCAGAAGGGAACACTGTGGAGAAGGCAGAAATCCATTTGCATGCCAAAGAGGATTAGGCTGTCACGGCCAAGCATGATGATGGTAGTTTAATTTAGTGACTTCGTTAGCATGCAATGCCGCTTTTCTACTTTGGTATAACTAGAAGATCAACCATTTCACATTTAAATTTCAAAATAAGTTATCGGCAAACACTGTTCCTATTGAAATTCACATTCGCGGGCTTCGCATGTCTAGAACTAGAACAAGAGGGATTACAATGTTTACAATATCCATTTACCGACTACAGAGCATGGAGCTTGGGAGCAGTTTTCAAAATCACTGAACCATTATGTAAACAAATATATTTTCATTTAACATATTTCCACTGGATCGAGTCATTCGATCCAATGAAGCAATTTTCAAAGTCATGCAGCACAACACTTCGCAAAACACAATCCTTATGCCAAGGTCTCCCTCTGAGAGAACAGGAATCAGTATTGACGAAAATGGCTTAATGACTGTCACCTTTTTACATTTTCCTACTTAGCAAGCCATTTCACTATTTGCACTCTTTCTTCAATGTTCAGCAGAGATCTTCCAACCATCCTTTATAAAATCACATTCACATTACCGTAGAAAACGAACAAAAAATTGCAATTGTATAAATTTCATCAGGAGTAATACATTAACTTAAAGTGGGTAGTTTCTTTTAGAACACCCCATATAAATGCTTAAATTTGAAATTCTCTACGCTTCCCTAAATCGAAAAATATATGGACATGTTCCAATCAAAGCAAATTAAGGCATTTTAACCAATAAAAAATGTTTATACAAACGTTGCACACCATCGGACGTAATTGCTCATCAAGTTCCAGCAGACTATATTTGTCTATATTGCTGAATTAAAAATGAATTTGGAAAAAAAGTCCCGCTTCAAAATGTGTACCCTGAAGGCATGCATGGCAAAGAAATTCTGTTCATAATTTCACCATTGCAACACCTATCTGTGTTTCATATTCCAGTTTCCTATATTGGCCAAATTCGCTGAAGCGGAGAATTTCCTAGAAAACTTCACCCCACCCAATAAAGGCTCCTCCAGCCATGTGTCTTAAATAAAGTACTTTTCCTGAAGCTCATATCTCAAGAGGTACTTTTCTACTCACTTTTAACGTTCTTCATGCGTCATTTTTCATAAAGCGAAAATATTTATTTCTTCCGGAAAAATGTGTCCCTGTGGTATGCACCTCCCAATTCAGATTTTTTCCGAAGTCCATTTCCGTCCACCCACACTCCAATATGAAAGAGAAGTTCACTATGTGAAGTATTATATTCGAGGTATATCCAAATGAAATTTGTAGTTGGCAGTGGTCCATATTAGGACTAAATTTAATATTAGGAAGAGGCAAAAGGAAATCCCGTTGCAGCCCATATAGGTGTGAACCTGACCTTTCTCCTTTTTCTCCATCACTACTCCAGACTCCTTAATTGCATATATCACAATCAATAGGACACAAGTGGTCCATTTGAGCTGATAAACATCCCAGACCCGGATAATCCCCCAATGCCCGGAATTGTGGCTGTATTGAAAGTGACTCGCGAGCTGGACTATGAAACTCAGCCGTTATATATTTTCGAAGTCAAGAGTCCAAGTAAGTCCTTTCAAACCTAATCCCCTTCTTTCAAAATGCGTGCTGCCATACTAAACTGTACCCACTCATCAATAGGATCGTCAAGACGAGTTCGGATTGGGTCCCCATTCAATCACAGGGAGTGTGACAGTGATCGTGGAAGACATCCCCGACGAATCTCCGCAGTTCTATATGCTCGAGTCTAATGATGCCATTGAAGAAAATCACAGCGCCGAATTCACCATTTGAATTCCTCTCCTCATCGATTGAAACACTAGGCCTTGAATGATTGAAGGATACTATTGAAATAAGGCAGTCTGTTTGTTACGGAATACTGTACGGAAAATGGATAATAAGCAATAAGAGTGAATTATTTCATAAGCTAGACGCACTCCTGCCTTCAGCAGAGAGTTCATTACATTATTTGGAAGTAAACAAACTTGGAATCTTCCCGAAATCACTATGATTCTCGTCGTGGTATGAAACCTTCGGTAGTCCGAAGGTTTCATTCACGGAATAGGGAAGGCCCAGTTTAAGGGCATGTGTATAAACGGCAGTAGTCATATCTTGGCATGAAATACTGCGCTTGACTGCTTTTCCCGAGTGGTAACTGGTTTTCCTCCCCGCACGACGTGGCAGGCTGCTCATGGCTATTATCCGAGAAACGTTGAGACCGCTTTTAATGGTCCCAACACAGACGCTAGCGATGTAAAGCGAAATTTTCCTATAAATTAATTCCGAGGAGGCATGTTTAGTTCATCGGCTGCTATGTCATCCACATGTGGCTGACAGATCCATAGCGTGTCGCAAACCCTCGCAGTCAATGTGTTAAGCAATGAGTTCTTGGCCTTATATATAATAGCCAGGACATCAAAACTAAAAGTGGGTTCTGCAATCATGGCGACCACAAGAAAACCCGTTAAGTCTTGCGAATATATCGATCCAAAGAAAAGAGTGCTGAAGAAGCAACAGGCGAGAGGAATCCATCAATTCATCCTTGAGCATGCCATTAAGAAGCCTCCGAGAGGTTTCATCCATTATATAATACCCACGCACGCAAGAGTTTGAAATGTGTAGAATCAAAACATTTATTGTACGCCGCTTTGCTCCTGTATCGGCTGACTGACTCCAGAATCTATTTCTCTCATGTCCAGTCGATGGCGCAGCTGAATAATTTAACTTTCCCGGCCTTTTCGTGCTGAAAGTAACGCCTACATTTTAGTTTTATTATTGAACACAGAGTCAATGCTGCAGTCTAAGCTGCAGTAACACGGCAAACTTATGACAGTGCTGCCATGTGTCTTTATGGTATTGTTTAGGTTTGAGGGTAGCCAGGTTCCCGGTCTTTCATATGCTTCATATTTCCGGCTATTTGGGGGATTTGAATAATTTTTGGTCTTGTAGACCCTTTACATTTGCAGTATTCCGCGTCCCACCTTCAGCCTGTCAAAAGAAGGGCAGGACTCATTTCAATGGTCGGCCCCATTCTTTGAGCGTTAGGAACATATGAATATTGCAACTAGATCGGGAGGTGAGAGGGTGTACGACGGGTAGTATTAATATATATGTTATTGCGCAAGTTTAGCTAGCAACCCTGTCTTCGCTAAAATGTCTCCTCTTCTTTCATTGTTAACAACGGACCCGACAACTATAACAGAAGTGCTGAGAGCACTTATAGCCCAAGAACTACCGCAGCGATCATTCTTACCTTTTTTTATTAAAAATCATATGAAATAATTATCTGTCATTAAAAAATTTTTTTTTCAAGTTGTTTATGCAGAACAGGATGAATTTGGAAGAAAAAATGGTATCTTCAAAGTTATTATTACTATGTGGAATATTATGTGGAAATGTTGAAAGAACATTTGAAAGATTATACTTATGCTTATGGAATCAACACAAGAAATGAAGTAATGTGAAATGCAATTTTCAGTGGATTTTGGAAGTTGGAGGTAGCTATCAGGAAACTTATGAATACTGCTACAAAGTAGTCAGGTAACAACTAACTCACGACTTAGCTGACAGAACCTTGAGAGTATCCCCCAACACGTCCTCACGCTACGAACGCTCGACCAAGACTGAACTCTACAAGACTCACTAACGTTAGACTTAGACCTAACCAACAGACTGCCTTCAGGTCACACCAAGGCCTACCTTTTTCTTTTCAAAAGAAACTCAATTTTTTACTTCCGTCGCAAATTACGCCTAAAAGGGTGAATCGTGGTTTGTGAGACATGCCTATTCACACGGTAATAAACAATTTCAGAGTGGACGAGGAACGTTAGGCCTATCTGGAGTTCCTTGAACCATCTCGAATAGGTCCAAGGAGAGAATGCCCTCAAGAAGCATGGAAACCATGGTACGCGCCATCCTGTTAATTGAGGGACGCCCGGATAGGATATTTGCATACCCCACCACATCGATCAATAACTGCTGACCACAGCTGCATTCTCAACTCATCTCATGAACGTAACACAAAAATATTTTATGCATTAAAAAACAGAAGATCCAGACGCCAAAACGAAGGTAAAAACAGTCTTGAATCTAGCATAATTTTGGCACGCTATCCGGCAACACTGGGGGACGGTACCGGAGCAAGCACCGTAATTCTAATTGAGCGACAGCTAATTTCATTTTTTTTAATATCGAAATGGAGCATCGCAAAAAAACAAAAAAGCCACTTCTCGTCATCTAGGAATCAATATCTTTCTTGGTTGGTCTCGTTCCTACGAACCCCCCCCCCCCCAGGAGTAACTACCCAAGGGAAGGGTAGGGGATAAAAAAAACCGCAATGAATGCAACATCCTTCAAAAGCGAGATTCAGTGTTCTCCGCAACTGTGGGGAAATGGAACTTCAAATTAGCGAGAACTATTGAACAATATTTTATTTTGAGAGGAAGAAGCGTGCCAAATTTCGTTGCTGTTGAAGCTCTCAGAGAGGAATACGAGGAGGTTGAATTTTGTGACGGAAAGGGGTTGAAGAAACGTAATAGACGCTACCAAGCCTATTAATACTTATCTGGCATTTTCTCGAGGCATTTTCTTGTCTTTGTGCGCTAAGCTATATAGCAGAGGCCTTTCTAGAACATTGGATAGGCGGAAGGATCTATGTCCAGGCAATTCCGGAACACCCTGTATATATGCGTATCTGTGCCTGGATCAGGTTCAATTGGTTTTTAACAAATGTATAAAGAAAATTACCCATTGGGAAATATCACAAATAGAGTTGCGAAAAAATTCCATCTCGCCATGTTCACCAATTTTTAGGCAAAATGTATTCCTCTAGGAAAGATAAAGTGCAAGCTGTGTGGATACGAGCATGAGTCAAATAATGAATTATTACACATAATTTCAAATATAATGTACATCACTCCGGCTTGCCCAGGCATCTCCTACAGGAGATCTCCTTAAAAAGATTGCAATCCTACGGTCTCTCAAAAACGTCATCAATTGTCAAGGCCTTCGTATGTCGATATGCCTTCTCCGTCATTAGCTTCAAAATCTTGTCTCTTGAACCCTTGTTAGATTCCACCATTAGGACCTTCGTTAGGGAGAGAAAATGATAGGTGCTGCGGAAACCATCCACCAAATAGTCTTCACTTGACAAGATTCCATACCTTTATGTCGAGGACATGCCAAGGGATGCTGGCTAGAACTTCGTAATCCAGCCCTTCAATGTCCAGACTGAAGAAATCTACCTGCAATTGGCCAATGGCTCTGAGGAGTGATTCCAATGGGTAACAAAATAGATTTTGTCCTTTACCGTTTCCTTCCTTTTCAGGCACCATCTTACCGCCATAGTCCCCTCCCTCCAAAGACATCTGCATACACAAGAAATAATACCATGATAGGAAAGGAAAATGAAGGGGGATTTGTCTCTTCCAACCCTGACCTTTTGCGGATATGGGACAGGACTAAGACAGGAATGAGCCAACCATGCCTTTCTCTGCTTCCCTTTCACACTGGCTAAATTTGTTAAGTCAGGTTCGATTAGGAGTCCCGTCCAGTTTCTCTCCCTTTCAAGCCACAGGGTATTAGAAAGAGCCTCTCCATCGTACGCTCCTGCTTCGATGAAGAATCCTCCAATCTATGGGTAATTCTCATGAGAATAGGAAAAAATATTTCTACGTTTCGCGAAATTTAGACTCACAGAGTTGCCAAATAAGCCATTGAGGAAAATACTCTGGTCGCTAAACTGTGAAAAGTGGAGATTTTCTGGATGAGACAGTTTGTAGGGAACATTCTTGGGAAGTGGTGGAATGAGAACATAGTCCCTGATGTATTGGAGCAGACGGGGATCGCTTGCTAAAATCTTTTCTCCTTTCCCTATAATTCTCACCTGCAGCTCATTTTCTTTCCACTTCTCCAAAAGTTTCTCTGGCAAGAAAAAGAAGATTCGTTTTAGTACAGAAGATAATCGGAATTTTTATTCATTCCAGCTTGAGTTCCAGATGAAAATGCAGTATAAGCGATTTCGCTAAATTACAAGAAGCCGCATTAAATTCGCATACTGGGAATGATGCCAGTAATATGGAGTAATTTGAAACTGCATCAGGCAAGTTCTTGAATATATAAATATTGATATTTACTTGAAAATATTGCCGTCATATACGGGAAAGGAATCATCATTTTGTATCAATGGTTTCCCTCACATTTAAAACAATCATCATCGTTAAAAAAATTGTGTTGAAAAATCATATTCCAAAAAACTCAGAACACTGTCTATACGGAATGATATGCACATGATACCGGGTGGCCCAGAATGAAAGTTCCGAAATTTACGCCGCCACAGATGACACACAATACTTGGTATTGATAGGAAAACTTCCTGGTGTCACCTTCAACTTACAAGAGGTGCTGAATAAGTTTCCGCACACTATTTTTGTTAATTCCTAATAATGAAGTATAAATAATTTGTACACATAAGCTGCTAGACCTGTTCTATTCCTCAAAATATTCCTTTTGTACTGCTGCCATCTGGAACGAAGGGACAGTCAAAAGAATGGCGGCATTCTTCATATCCTATACCAAAGATGTTCCAATATCGTGTCCACAAAAAAGGTCATGCTTATAGTTTTGCTGGGACAAGAATGGTTCAATGTTAATGGACCTTTTGGAGAGAAAGAAATATCAATACCAACAGATATTGTCGGACATTGCACAAACTCAAGAAGGGATTGAGAAGAAAGCTACCCGAAATGATGGATACTGACATGTGCCTTTTACGTGACAATGCTCACCCACAGACGACATTCCAGGTTGCAGTGCTCATTGCCCACTTTCAGTGGACTGTAATGGCACGTCCACCTCATAGTCTCGACTTTACACCCTATAATTTTCATTTGTTTGGATCGATGAAGACAAATCTTCGGGGAGTGTATTTTTCGGGAAGTGAAGGCATTGAGATTGCTGAAACGTAGTGGCTTCGTCAACAAGAGACATACTTCTATGGAGGGGACCTACAGTCCCTCCCTCCAATGGCAGGAGTGCATCAATATGAATGTGAATATTTTGAGGCATACAACAGGCCTACCTGCTTATGTGTACCAATTTTAGTCATATCGCATAATTAGTACTTTTTATGGTGTGCTGAAACTTACTGGACACCCCTTGTTTGTATATTGTCTGACAAAAATTGCAATGACTTTTGCCGTTCGGAACCCGGATAAGGGCTATTATCGCAGGCGAAGTGAAATGTGGACGTGCGCAACGGAAACGCAACTGGCCTCAAGAGAAAAGGTGTTAGATGATCTCTCCTGCCTGATCCGTAACCGCTCTCAAGCTTTGTTTCCCGTGGTCGATTGACTTCCTAATTGAACCATTATCCACACGAGGCCACATTTCGTCAATCCAAACCTCCACTTCAAGTATTTAAGATGGCATGTAGCATGCAAAATGAACAAGTTCCTTCACATCATGCCATGGCAAATGTGCACAGGAGTTTTTGAGAAATAACACTTCTGACTCCATCTGAGAACATCAAAATCAGTGGCTGTCCAATTCTCCTGACTTGACCTCCCTTGCCAACGGATTGTGCAGGAAATCGAAGGAGCCTATTTATGCTAGACCCTGAGCGACATTCGAAAAACTTGAACAGAATGCTAGGGATGACGAAATGCGACCTCTTGTGGATAATGATTCAATTAGGAAGTTAATCGACCAGTGCAAACAAAGCTTGAGAACGGCGATGGACCAGAAATAATCATCAAGCATCTTTTCTCGTGAGGTCAGTTGCGCTTTCGTTGCATGCGCCCTCAATTCATTTATCTTGGGAAAATAGCTCTGACCATGGTTCTAAAGGACAACTTTTATTTAAATTGTTGTCGGTATAGAGACAATCGCAGCCTGGTGGAGAAAATTCAGGTAACATCGTTTTACGACAATATTTTAATTACTATATGGGGTGGCGAAAAAGTTTCTAAGCATTTTTGAATAGCTACACTTACCTTGCGTAATTCTTAACAACAAAACAGAAACTGGTCATACCCCTTGACTTGTCGAATGACATTTGTTTCGATTTGACTTGGTAAATTGCTGTGGTCACTGAAACATATGAGAATCGGATTGCAAAATGAGCCAAAATAATGACGCAAACAAGTGCCAAAAAAAGTATAGTGACTTTAGTACCACCCTGTAGTAAATTAGAAGGTGAAAATACGTTACTTTGCGTAATGCTACATTGAAATTCCGAATATTTACCCGAAATTGATCTACGTGCATGTCAACATGCAAATTAGTGAAGCCTATAAAAATGCGGCGGCTACTAACTTCCTCTAAGCCTGTCCGTTGGAACGTGTAATTTTTTTGTATCATGGTGTAATTATCATGACTGTTATTTCTGGTCCAAACTCTCCTTTTTCAGGCATTTATTGACAATGATAAGTTGTATCTCTGTGCAAATTTACATTCATACACCACACAGAATAAAACGCTATTCTGGTTTTTGTGATTGTTGCTATAATTTTGTCCATCTGTGTATTTCCATCACCTCTTAGACCACCAGAGAAATTCTCAGTTTAAAGTCATCGTACCATTTGCTAACAGATTGAGACTGCCTGCCATTTCAATTTTTTTTATTTCAAAGCGAGCAACTTACACTACAACATCATAGAATTAAATGAGATCTGAAGAGCCCATAGAACATTCAAATTTTCTTTTGAGAAAGTGATGACATAGACATGGTAACTCGAACGACCGAAATATTCGCCATCAACATTTAGGGACATATATATCTTCTGAAGAGATGTAGAAACTGAGTTGAAAATTTGAGATTCAAACAAAGTCTTATATATTGCATAATCAGTATAAACTACTAGAAATGAATGCAACTATTCTTTGAAAATGCCTTTTATTTTAACGTTTAGCTGGTTACATTTTGCTAGTTTCTTTATTGCTTCAAAATGAGAAGCCAAACATTCTTCCTCAAGAGCATGGCCTGCAAATTTAATTTAAAAAATGAAGCTTCCAAGAGCACTTCAGTCGACGCGTTGAGCATGAGATAAAAGTTCCCGGTCTACATGAAAGGCTAGCGCGATATATTTTGGGACCTGCAGTGCCCCGCGCAAATTGCGCGAAATTACTATGTAACAATTTCCAGATTTTACCGCAAATACTTGAAGGTATACGGCCTTAAGGAAAATGTTTTGAACTCCACCATAGAACAGTAGCTATAGAAATTTTGTCTCTTGAGTTTCATCGAATAACACGAAACATCTTGAAAATGTTTCGGCTTTCTCGGGGTGTAGGCACTTTATTAACATTTCTCTTCATATCGCAAATTCATTTTCAGATTTTGTTGAACTGAATTAATGATTTAGTCACCTAAAAATCACGTAAACAAACACACGTCTTCGTAAACACGCTATTTTTAAAAGTGCTGCCAAGTATTTCATGACGTTCCACTACTGAGTAAACAATGCAGCTCTGTAGTCCCATGTTTCATTCCAGGGAGTAAAGAAAGAATTCCCAATTTTTGCGGGTAAAACAGCAGTCGTATTCGCTATTGAAGGAATCTGGGGTTAGAGCCTTGCACATACTGCGGCCCGGCCCGATCGCCCCCTCCCTCCCGACCCGACCCGCGGGTAGTCTAGGGCCAAACTGAGATCCATCTTGAGGTTGAGCAGGGCGAAATTTTAATATTGAATGTTATCGTTCTTCTGGTCTGAGACCATGGAATTTCTTTGTCATGACTGGAATTTATTTATGCATGTCATATGTGAGAAGGGAAATAGTACATTTTTGGAACATGAATGGAAATAATGAAAGTATGAATTTTAGACAGGCATGGGACAGTTAATGCCGTCTTAGGCTCTTTCTCTTCCAATAAATGTTCTTCTGTTAGTCGACTATCGACGACCTCCTGTTTTCCAAAAAAAAACACTTGGAATAATTAGGATTGGGATAGGAAAGCTTTTAAGGTCGGGTGTGGGCCGTGAGGTTGTGTTGGAATTCCAGTTTCGGACCGGGTGCGGGTCATGACTGGAATTGAGCCGATGAGTCTCAAGATCAAAGGGTGACAGTTTCGAAGCCGTCTTGCTTTAGCCAATGACTATCAACAAGTGCTAAGGGCAAACATTGGTTTATACTTTCCTGAGCCTGTATTTTTCCAAGGACAGTTGTATTTAGCCTTTTCAAGAGTGTGGCACTTGCGAAGCGTCTATGTGAAGATATATCCTGGACCCCGTGTACCGGAAAATTGGCCAGTGCAAGGCTCCACCGGAGGTAGCATCGTGGTGGAAAATTTGATAGTTTATAATGTTGTTCTGTTACCTCGTCGCTCGCGACGTCCAATTAAGGTAAAGAGTCGTGGCATCAGTTCAGATCCGATCCACAAAATAAATTACTGGAGGGACTTACGTGGGATTGCCCTAAGCCTTAGGCCTTGGCTCACTTTTTCCCGATTTTCCCTCTCTTTTGGAGCACCCTGAAACAATGCCGTTCTGTAGTCCCTTCCGGTGTTTCATTCCAGGGAATGAAGAAAGATTTCGAAATTTTTAATGGAATAGCAGTAGCCGTTTTCGCTATTAGAGGAATAGGGGCCTGTTAGGGCCCTGTAGGGCTTTGGCCCGATTCGACCCGATCCGCGGAATGTCTAAGGCCAAAGAAAAGTGCTAGGAAGAAGGCCATCCCATCCCAGCTCGGCTTAAAAAGCAACCTTAACCTCAAAGCCCAGCTACGCCCGGTACTGCACTTAGCCCGGCTAGCCCAGTTCATGGCCTTTTAGCCGGGCTGCCGGACACTACCCTCTTGACCGTAGGCTTTCGAACGATACAGAACATGTGTCCTATAGATAAACGTATTGCGGCGTTGCGCCGAATGTTTGTATGTAATCGAATAATATATACGTCTAAGAATGGTCAGCTACTTCCAGATGAAAGGACCATTATTCGAAAGTGTATAAGAAGAGGCCTTTCCATCTTAGTGTAATCCTGAACATACCAGCAGATGAGAAAACCCAAGAAAATTCCCAAGCAGTAGCGGGTCAATCCCTTCAGGGAGACTCGACAGGGGTTCATTTTTCACACTCCTCCCTTGGGGGAAAGAAGGGTTACATCGATATCAATCTTGGAGAGCGAAGGCATGCAGAATGGAGACGGCAGGCGCAAGAAACTGTGCTTCAACTGAAAGGGAGAAAAGGTAACAGAGTCAGAAGAAGGGATGTGCCGGTCGGCAAAATGTTTGGCGGTGTCAGGTGACGTTTGTCTCTGCTCACCAAGGAGGAAGAGATGGGTTTGGAATTTGTAAGGAAGCCTCCGGCAGTTCGCTCCTGCGTCACCTTGACAATGAAGCTTATGGCTTCAGTAACTTGATCTGGTAGAGAACATCGATTGAAAGGAATTGATCAGAATTTCCAGTATTGTTTCAACAGACTTGCCGATCTTGTTTGTAAGCCCATTAGCTAAGCCCATATCCTAAAGTGTCTGAATCTCCAAGTTTCACATGAAAAAGTTATTAGCAAGTTTCACTTCTCCATTACATCTCCGATTTCTCCTCAAGCTGTAAATACTGTTTGGAAACGTCAGGCGGAAAAATGTGCACACCAGTTTACTTACTTTCAAACTCGGATTTTTTCTGGTCAGCTCCCAGTGAAGAGGATGTTGCAGTTGGGGAGAGATAGGAAAACGGGAAGAGAGTACGAAATAGCATCGCTAGATGTGGCATGGCACTCCGAACCAGGAGGAGAGCTGTTGATGTGCATTCAGGTTGAGATCCAGAACGGTTCATGGTACCTCCAGTCATTGCCTCAGAGTAAACTTTAGGTACCAATATCTCTACTAGGTCCTGAAACATCGTACTCCAGAGCCATGTACTTAGGGTGAAAATGAATTTTCAGGAAATCCAAAAGAGAAGTGAATCAGCACCCTACAGTATGAGCTATCGCAAAGGTAATCGGAAACTACGGAACCTTCCGACTCCGTGGAATGATTCACCTAGGGGTGGAATCCAGAGTGAAATATAGGCTTTTCAAAAGTTATGACATTGGAATTTACATGTTTCATATTTTCTAATGTCCAAGGGCCAAAGTTGGTACTAAGGAAATTTAATTGCGACAATACTACACGAATTAGTTAAAACTAAACTAATTAGTTAAATTACTTTTTTTTCCTGCGGGAAAGTAATCTTCAATGTCTGAATTATAGTTGGAGCCAATTTTTGCGAAGGCGATTTTTTTCTCTTGGTTATCGCCACCTTAACAATCATTCTCTGAGTCAAGTGTACCCAAAAACCCCAATCTCACTCCTCGACATATCCGTAAATCCGGAACAGGTGAATTAACATACATTGTCTTGGGCTTAATTCAGGGAGGTTGTTGGTGTTCAGTTATAATGTTTTGAGCAGTCTTTTCTTTTTACTTCTCTGCCCACCGGAAGATCTTACCACCACGGTTATACCTATTGACAGCTATTTGGCTGCGCTTTGACTTTTCGACTTACAAAGAGATCTGGGCGAATCTGCTCTTCTTCCGGGGTAGTTTGCCAGTAATATTCCACCTTTGTCTGGCCATGTCAGCAAGTATCAATACGAAAGACGTTGTTTAGTACTAAGCACAGGAAAAACGGAAGAACTCGTAGAGACAAGAGTAATCCTACCAAGGTCCTTAACAAGACGACGGGAGGTTTTGTGAAGGAGTGCCAGTAGCTTTATCTCTACGATCCGCTCTCTTCATCGTTAACTCTACGCTCTCTAAACAATCGGAGATGCCAAGCAGGAGGAGGAGGAGGTTCTGCAACGAAGGGGAACTCTGTCGTTGCGCTTACTGTAAATGCCATGACCAAATCCACTGTGTTGCAAAACTTTCTGCCTTTTTTACCCCTGAGAGCGATAACCATATCCCTAGAGGTTCTATGTCGATTTTCGAACAAAGACCACCGTTAGATTCCCATATCCCAATGCCTATTTTATCGCCTAAGGCAATAATGTGGACACGTTGAGGAAGGGTCAACAAAGATTCAAGCTTCTACCAACCATCTTCACGAAGTCCAATGATGCGGCCTCTCTCAAACTTATTCAACTGGTGATACGGTTCCAAACACGTCGTTTATGCATTCTGTACGCTGTAGCATTCCTACTGTATTATGATCCCTTGCTCAGCACACATAACACTGATGACGGTCACGTTGCGCATGGAGGTTGATGGGTCACCGTGGACTCAAAGGCGAAATAGATATGGCATACACAGTGCACGGTCCACATCGCCAAATTAGTAACCGTCAGATCACCACAACGTACCCATTTCCCGCGTCCAGACGAATCCATCCACTGCTTCTAGGTGAGGCAAATTTCAATTTCACAGAGTGTTGTACCGTATATTATGCTTGAGCGTCTGTATGTCCGCAATGCCATGTGCGCTGCGCTTGCGCGGCGCCTTCTGCCCGGCTCCGGGTGTCTGCCTCGCTCTCTCGAGCAAACACCTTCCTTCTGGCCATAGCGGCTGTCGGATCCATTCTCGAGAACGGGGGGAGGGGGGAGAGTTCAGATGGCGTGGCGAAAGGAAAACGATGGATAGGCCGAGAATCGATGCTCGGGTCTCCTAATAGACGATGAAGTACTTTTCCGCTACACTACCGAACCAAATACGGTCTGTAACGCCTTTCCATGCCATCCCTAACACTACAATGGGAGAGATCTAATCTACGCACACCCCCACGCTCCCGATACGGACCTGGGGTCCCATGTAGACATTTCAGCAGGGATGTGCAAAACGTCCTCTCGTATTACACATGAAGTCCCCTTTCGTCCCTTCTGGAAAGATGACTTCCTCGCCGGGATGAGATGTCATCATCAGATCCTATATTCATCAGGATCTCGATCCCTTTATAAATCAGAACCCCGTCCTTTTATTAATCGGCATTCTCACAAGAAGAGGGACTCCCGAGTGTGAAAACGGCGGGATCCCACCTGTATGGAACAGGTACCTTTGCATCGGAAAGACGCCGTCGGCAGCGTAGTAACCATCCCGTTTCTCTAGCGTATATTTCACTCATAGGCCTGCAGGAAAAGGGGTTGAGATGGACTTCACCGACGATACGCACACCGCCGAGATCGAAACGGTATAAGAGTGAGGCTCGATAAAAGTCCGTATAGTAAGCGTGAACACCCCCGCGAATGAAAGGGAGGGAGATGCGCAGGGGGGAAAAGTGGAAATGTGGCCCTTACGTCAATATTGCCCCAGGCCTTATAATTCATTTTGGCGACCCTGACTATGTTACACGCTTAGCCGAGGCCGGAAATGTCAAACTGGTCTAAACGGGCGCCCGGATGGAACTGGATGGTTGGGCCCACATTTGCACATCTTGCACCGGCGTTTCAATTGCTAACAGTTTGAAATAGTTTGAAATTTCCCCTTGGAAAACAAACAGTTGAAGAGGACTATGCAGGCCGGACGAAATCAAATAGTTGGCCGGCAGTTTGACACCCATGGCCTTGACAGACCCGAAGTTCGTAGAAGTCTTCCACCGGTCATTCTCGAGAACTGGATGAAGGTGCTGTTGCTTTTGTGCTAATGCGACCGGACTAGAAGGAACTTTATCCGTTTAGTCGTTTGAGGTAGACGTCAAAGAGATCAACACCGTTTACGGCACGGAAGCACAAAATACAACTCGCAGTGGGAGTCCCCTTTCGTAAACCGACGATGGGAAGCGAGACAACTCCCCATTCTCAAGCAAATACTTGAGAAGTAATTTGCATTGAAATGCTCCCACAGCATCGAAGAGGTCGAAGATCAGGTGTGACTTGTCTTGTAAATTGCTATTTAGGTAGCTCGAATGGCCTGTAATATCGGTGAGAAAGGTCAGGTCACACAGCCATTCCTCATTTTCCAACTCAGATATGTCACTGCCCTCGTTGTGCAGGAAGTTCCTGACATCTGGTCTGTGTCACAAAGCGCTGGAGAAATTTTCGCACGGCTCAGCCAGCGGACCTCGGTGTGAAAAAGAAGATCGAAATATTATGTTTCAACCTCCTGCAGATACTATTGAACATCCGATGGCTTCATCCACTGTCACGAATGAAATTTAAAATTTGCACAACCACCAAATTGCTCAAATTTCATTACTTTACCTCAGAGAGCCTCCTGGCGAAGCACACAGTGGTATTATTTAACTTGAAGCTCATTCTGAACAAACATTAACAGAGCAACGGCTCCCTTCTACCTTCCGACCATAGCAGCTGCCATGTCTGTACAAATCCCCAAGAATTTCTGCCTTGGAAGCTTCAGGTTCTCAATTACTGCGCACATTCCTTTGCGAATTTCTTCCCCTGTAGTGCGTCCTTGCATTGAGCGCAAATCTGCGAGTTCCTGAGTAACTTCGAAGTTGTCGTTAACACCACGAATGTACACCAGTAGCTAAGCAGTATCCTTGATATTACTGCTCTCATCCAGAGAAAGGGAATAGCGCACAAACTCAGCACACTTTTTCACCAGCTGCTCGGTCAGGTTGTCTGAAATATCGTGCACCAGGCGCTGGACAGTCGTCCTGGAAAGACTTGCATCCTGATATAATGATTTCTTATCATGACATATCTCATCATAAACTATCAGTAGGCACCTCCTCACGAAATTATCATCGGTAAAAGGGCTTCCAGATGCAGCGATTTATTGGGACATTCAGAAACCGGCCCTTATAGCTGATTCCGACGCACTGCTTACTCTAGTAAACACGCTCTATTCAGAAGCATGCTTGCGCTTCAGTTCTTCTGCCTTCAGTTTTTTCTCTTTCTCAGTGAGATCAGTGAAATGAACGCCATGTTTAATTTCATAGTAGCGCCTTACGTTATATTCCTTCAGGATAGCTAGTGTCTCACGTCAAACGAGACAGATGTACTTTTCAATGATTAAGTACTTCTCGGTCCACTCATCATTGAACTTTCTGAGTTCCTGTTTGGCTTTTCTTCTCGTTGCTCCCTTATCCTTGTTCATGATTGAAGATCATGCACGACAGAATATCAAATTTTTACGAGGTACTACCAAGCCTGTCGAGAAAAAACCAAAACAAATGCCCGGCGCATAGGTGGCAAGTAAAAAAAATAACTATATAACTACTAGATATCGACTATAGTTGCATTCACGGAACGCTACGAATGTATATAAACTCCAAGCCAGATGGCAGTGTCATAGGCAAAGAGAGCTCTACACTGCAGCGACATGTAACGGCTGCCAAACCAACCACCTTCTGCTAGTTTGACTGACCACACCTGTGACCAACGAAGCAGAAACCATGGTTATGAACCGGACAGTCCCAGTAAAACCAGGCGGCATAGAACTTTAATGGTGTGTCAGTTCTTACAACCTGGCAAAGCGTGTCGAAGCCCTCACAGCCCAGCTCGAGATTGAACTGATCCGCAAAGAGAACCACAAAAGCGGACTTATTGTGTTTTGCCATAAATTCCATGTTGAGAGATCTGTATCTCAGGATGATTTGTTTGAC